>JARHVA010007822.1:77500-85000 GCA_037957365.1 Torreya grandis
TATTAATGATCCTTAATAAACCACAATATCCTCTTGAAAAGAACCATTTGTTAAGGGAGAGATTAAACCTTGATGGTTTCATCTTTAAGTTAAGTATTTCTAACTTTTACTCAAGTTTTTAGTAGATATAAGTAGCATAAACAATGGATTTTGAATGTATTTCTCTCTTTATGCATTAGGATCATATCTATATTAACTTGATTATAATTTTTCTTTGCATGTTTACTTTTATTTTTATTATCTCCATTTTGTGTCACATGCTTTGGTTAGCACTATATTAGTTTTACTTTATTTTTTCATTTACTTTGACAATTAAAAATAGGACCTAGCTAGGGATATTGTGTGGAATTTATTAACTAGAGGCTTTGTAACCCTCTCTAGTGATATTTTTTGGTAAGAAACCCATTAGTTACATCTATTCGATCTATATTGGTCATGACCCTAATTGTCTAAATGTACCAACAAAAGGAAGAAATCGTGTTATTTATCTTCTCTAAGATAGGATTAAGTTATGGATTGGCTTCACTTTCCATTGTATACATTCTAGTAAATCTAACATGAAATACCCCTTAAATTTTTTATTTCACGCCTTCATTTATTATCATAAATTATTTAATTCATTTTTATATTACTAGATTGACACTATTTACACAATTTAACATTATGTGTATAGATTTAACACATAGTTGATCAAATCAAATTTGTTTTACTTTTTGTAGGTCATCTTCAACCATAAGTAATTGGATAATAGACTCAACTTAGTTTTCTTCTTTATATAAAAGTTTTCAAACACAATCAACTCTATTCGTAGGCTAAAAATCTTCATCTAGATAATATTATATAAAAAAATAATTTCATCACTTTCAAAATTATTAAGTTCATTGTCACCATCTTAGTCATTTATTTTCTTCATTATAGTTATGTTTTTCAATTTTTTTAGTCTATAAAATTGTAACTCTAAATCAAAATAGGTCGTGTGGATTGACATAGTTATGTATCTTGTTTTCTTACCTAGGAGACTTAGTCGACTCATTCAATTGTTATTTTCTTTCTCTTTGTTCAACATATAAAATTTACCCAATATATTTTTTTGTATTATTTTCATACTTGCTTCTTTGAACACAACCTTTGCTCTTCAAGCAAAGGAATTTACTCATATTTTTAGTAATTAATTTACTTTTCAATTTATTGCCTTTTCAATGTAACACACATAGTCTAACTAAGAAGGTTAATTCATTGATTTAGTCACATTATTTTTATTTTATTCACACACTTTTAAACCACATAATATTAAAAATCATTAAACAAATTATACCCAAGGTATACCTACTTATATTTCATCACCTATGGGGAAACCAACTCATTTTTCTTATTGAGTATAAATACATGGTTAATGGTATATATTGTCCAAACACCTTACATCCTTATCATTACAAGATTGTTAAGTGAGGGGGTAGGCCCCAATACCAAGCTAGTACCATCACCAATATAGATCAATTTCAACCTTAACTAATTGAAACCATCCTTAGATTGCCTTTATAGTTCCTTTTTATATCCAACTCTTTATCACATTTATTTCTAGAAGTTATAATTTAAAACATTAAAGAATGAACCCATAGATTATAATTTCTATGTTTATTACTTTCTCTATGATAATTATATGTTGTATTACAAAACTTGTATTAGCCAACATTGGTACAAGGTTTGTGATGTGTGTCATAACTATATTGACTAATTCAACCAAATCACCTATGTGTTTATTGAAAGTATTCTAAAAAATAACAATAGATCATCTAGAGTCATATATGTCAATACTTGTCTTCATTTGTAGAACACAATTGACCTAATTGAATGTGTTTCATATAGTTTTTCTCTTTTATAAAAATTATTTGTTTTATTTGATCTAATCTCTCATAGGTTGGTCTCTAGTGCTTCCCCACAAAACTTAATCGACTAATATAACTATGTCCTTTCCTAAATTTTTTGTTTGACCTTTCATCTAGACTTTGTCACCCTAGTTGACTCTGTACCTCTTGGCTAATACTATTCTATAGCTAGATGAATTTATTTATATTTTTCACCTTTACTCTCTAATCTCATATTATCATCCCAAGCATCATTAAGTCCCCTATTAGAATGTTTTTTGTAAAACTTTAATCCATTTAGATGATATATGGGATGTTATTTCATTCCCACCATTACTACCCAAGAGTATTCTCACTCTTGGTGCACCTTATTTCACCCATTATCTTTAGACTACAATATGGTCTAAATTACCCCAACTAATGATACTGATGAATCAAATCCATTTCACACTTATGAATATAATTCTCTCTAAGGCACCTTATTATACTATAGGGGTAATTAACACAAGATTAACCAATAACCCTATAGGAAATATTTTAAACACCAACTCATCCTGTAATAATCCTCTAGATAAAAACCCATCCTACAATACCAAATCAGGGAATGTTCCTATTACTAATCCTAATAATCTAGCTTTAAACACTAATAAATCCAATCCACCAATTGGCACCACTCAAATTATTGCACAAATAGTACAAAAATATAATACTTCTCAAATGATGTAAGTGAAACATCATTTATAAAACATGGATAATTGACCTCTTAATCTCCTACCCCAAAATAACCAAAATTTTATCCCTCCACATCTTAGAGATGACACAAATAATATCATTCACTCACCCATTATGCATAATAAGATGCTCCAAAATATTAAAAATAAACTTCTATTTCTATTAATTATCTCTATTAATATTAGAAATATCTCTCCAACTATTAAATATGATGGAACTAAAGAACCTTCATCTTTCCTTAAAGCATTTGGTAATCTTTATAAAGAGTGGATTCAAACAAATACCTTTACACTAAAAAACTTTTAGTCAAAAAATTCACAAAATACATACTAAAATGGTATAATCAACTACCTCAACATTATATATGTCAACTCAAGAAATTTTTCAATCCTATAGTTAAGGAATTTCAACACAACAATCCTCCTAAAAATTATCTTAGCTTTTTCATCAATGCTAAACAATCTATTTATGAGTCAACTCATGATTTCATTAAACTATGGAAATATTTGGCTCACAAATTTGATCATAACATGATTGATGATAAATTATTTAAACCATTCATAACCACCTTAACACCTTTCCTTTAATATAAGGTTCATAAATTTTCTCCCTAAACTCCAAATGATGCTATTGATAAAGTTAAAAGATAGGACTTTCTTATGAAATAGTTTGAGTCCAATATTAAAACCATAAAGGGATCTTTCTAAAACTCCAACAATTCAATCACTAGCAATCCTCCTCAAACAAAACTAGGAGTAACCAATGTGGATAACCCTCAAGCTTCCCATACACTCATAACTATTCAAAAAAATAAATAATTATTAACACCTTCTAAACATTTCACTTACACCGATAATCCACCTATATGGGATTATCCTAAAGTAATTTTTTGGATTCATTCCAATGTGTATCATTACCATGAAACATGTCACGGGCTAACCTAATTTTCTATTTATTTTATGTTAGGAGATAGATTCAATTATGACACTATGATCAAAATATCTCATCGTGATTATGTTAATGCCTCTCAAAAGAAAAAATTTATCAAATTTTCATCCTCTAACCATCTAAAAACAAATTACTTTCAACCAATAACATCCAAATACTGATATATGTACAAATAACACTGACTATGATAAATGTTATGAATTCTCAATATGTGAATGTAAATACATTCAATTATAGATGTAAAACCACCTATTAAGACCCAGTGACTAAGATAAAAAACCATCACTTGACAAACAAATTTTCAAAGACAACACTACCACTATCATACCTTATGACACAAATGAGGAAACACTTCCAAAACTAGAACCTCAAATGACCTATCTTCTTACCAAAAACATCCTAACCTATGAGCCTCATGTTGGTTCTTCATCTTCTAAATCTAATTAGAATTTATTAATAGAGCTCAATTCTATGCCTTATAAAATACCCCTAATGGATTTAGTTCATGTATACACATAATATTTTTCAACTTTATCAATTAGTGATGCTTTCTATTTTGTAGGAATACATGGAGTCTTAATCTGTTAAAGTGCATGCCTTAAGGGGTGCATCGGGAAAAAGGTGGGTAGACCATTTGTGCCTAATAGGATTATTAACCATTATTCCCACTTTATATCTACAAACCCATCTTCTAAAACCATTCCCCTAAGCTTTTCCTCCTATTTTCACCCTCCTCTAGTAATTCACCACCTTCATTATCCCTTCCCTAACGTAAAACCCTTTTTCATGGTTTATGTTACACTATCAACCATCAACCTTGTACTCTAATTAATAAAATTAATTAGGTTCTCGGTCATCCCCTAGCCAACATAGACCATTAGCTAATTTGGTTTTGTCAATAATGATACTAGGTCAACTGGGTTAACCTTGTTAGCCTAAACTTTTGAAAAGGATTAGGGTTAAATACACCTATATAAAAAGATCCATTTCATCATTTATAAAAGGAGAGAAGAAGAAGAAGAGATATATATTATTCATATATTTATCCACCATTATAATTGAGGATCAATCTTAAGGTTTCATACATTCTTTGGATATATAGGTCTTGTCTAGTGGAGAAGTCTTTTAGATGCATTGATAGGTTATGTATCCTAGAGCTAATTTATCTTTGTCATCCTTACATACCAAAACAACCTCTTATCAATATCCTTGGCCAAGAGAGATATTGAGGCTCGATAGGTTCATCTTCAAAGGTAATTATTCATAAATTTGTTCCTTCTTTGTAAGAGTAGATAAATATGCATTTTCACTTCTTTCCCATGCATTAGGATTCTATATACATTGACATGAGTATATGTCTTCTATGCATGTTTACTTTTAATATTTATTTCCCCCACTTTGTGCCATAAGATTTGGTGAGAACTATAATATATTTTACTTTACTTAATATTATTTTAGTGAATATGAAAACATATGACTTAGTTACGGTTATTGCATAGTTTTGCTTGAACGGTAAGAGATCCTTTCGCTAGGTCTAGTAGATCCATCTTGGTCATGACCCTGAATATATAATGTATCTAAAATCAAAAGTGTAAGTAGTATTTATATTTTTTGATATAGGATTGATTTACAAATCTATTACATTTCTCATTACATACATTCTTGTGAGCCCAACATGAATATAACACTTGCAAGTTTTATTTCACATTACCATTTTTATTATATTATTAAGATTTTATATACTTTTAGTATTGTATCCAACTAGTCAGTATATTTTTAAATTTTTGTGTGTAATTTTAACACATATCTACATCAAATAACTTTGTTCTTTTTGTGTAGGTCTTCCTTAGATACATATTACTAGACTAAACAGGTTGACACAAAACTCCTTTTCAGATCTAGGTAAGCATATATGGATGAATAGGTCAACTTCATCATCTTATTATCTCTTCCAACATATAGGTCACCAAACTAGGTCAAATAGGTTGAATTTGTCATCTATTCTTCTTTAGTACATAGGTTTTTTTAGAACTGGGTCAAACTAGTTAACTTGGTTTGAAGAATTTGAAAGCAACAATTAAGGCACATCAACATAATATTTACAATATTAACCATCTTCAATTCCACCAAGGTTCTTTTATTTTCACTTACCTATAGTTTTAGTACTTTCATTAGTTCTATTTGTATAATTTAGTGGCCTTTAAAATTACAACCCTACATCCAACTAGGTTGACTAAGTTAAACTAGTTATATATTTTGTCTTCTATCTGAGAGACATAGTTAACTTGTTTGACTCTATTCCTAAATACCTTAGTTTTATAGAATAGTATCAACCAAATAGACTCTATTTTATACTATTTACATACAATGTTGCCTAAACCAACTCTATACTATTCTTCATCAAGGAATTAATAATTGTTTTAAGGTAATTAATTCATATTTCCTTTTTAGTTTTTTGCATGCTTAGAGTAACTCACATATTATAAATAGGTGGTTTTTCAAATTACCATTTAGTTACACTATTTTACTCTTTTTCACACACTACCAAATCACTTAAAATTTAAAATTCATTTAAACACTTATCTTTCTAAGGCTTACCTACTTGGATTCCATCACAAATGGGGAAGCTAAATTGGTTTTTTGGCTAAGTATAAATACATGGTAAATGGTATATATTGGTAAATCACCTAACACCCTTATAACTAGGGATTATGAAGTGAGGGGGTAAGCCCCAATACCAAGCCAATACCATTACAAACACATATATTTCAACCCAAAGATCCTAAAACCTTTCATAGGTTATTTTTCTAGTTCCCTATTTTAGCCAACTCCCCTATCATACTTAAAACAATACCTCCTAATAGTCTAATAATACTCAAGATGATCACTTAATTAGCATTCACTTTTCAATTTATTATTTTATCTTTGATCATTACATGTTGTATTGAAAAAAATTACATTAGCCAACATTGGTGCAAGGTTTTTTGTTGTTTGCCCCAATTGGATCACTTACATTGATCTAATTGTTTTCGTGTTTGCTTTCATTCTTGCTTCACTTATTTTTAAAAATGTTTACCCTATTTCAGCACATTGCCATTCTAGTCAATACAATCTCTTATAGACTTTATTTTTTCCCCATAAATAGTACATAGTTACCATGTACAAATGTGTATCCTTTTCAACCTATTTTATCTCCCAATCTATAATAAATAATCAATTTGTATGACTTTGTATCCTTCTCTACCAGTCAAGTTATAGAGAAAAATTAACTTACATGACTATGTATCCTTATCAACCTATTTTATCCCTTATCTGCAATATAGAGTTGACCTATTTGACTTTGTACTCTTCTCTACCTACTAGATTATAGAACATAGTCAACTTGTTCAACTTTGTATCATATTTTCCCTTTTGTATTTTCATCATCTTAGTCTTCCTTAATTTTTCTCTCTCATCATGAACTTTTTATTTGAGGACAATAATGAGTTTAAATCAATAGATATGATTATCCTTACCAACCCTAATAGGTTTTCCCATAATTATCTTGTGGCTCATAATCTAGACAAGAATATTATGCATGTGTTCACTTTTAATACAAACTATGGGGCACCCCCTAATACATATTTAGTTTGTGATCCTCTTTTCTCTTTAGAAGATCAACCTGAATTCAAGTATATTGCAAAAATTGTTTTTCGTCATTAATGAATTTCCTCAACATTGAGGAAAATATCCTTCTACTATTTATCACCTTATGAGAAGTGGTCAAACCAAGGATCCCCATTCACCTTACCCCACATTCTCAAATGGATCTAGGGGTAATAAATTTTTTGCCTCTCAACGTCCTACTTCTCTTTTCATTCTTTCTCATACTATGAATTCTTATTATTTGATTTACTCCACCTCCATTCCAATTATCTATACTAATATGGTAGTTTCTATATCTAGTGGGCCCTTT
>JARHVA010007822.1:95000-160000 GCA_037957365.1 Torreya grandis
AATAGGGAGATTCTTGTTTGAACTAGAAAGGAGTAAAATTATTTGTTGGGTAATTAATCTATGTAGGATATGATTTGGAGTAGATTAGGAATTATTCTGATGTTAAGGAGATATATTGTTACCTCATTGCCATGTAGACTCCTAGAGATGATTTTTGTTATAGTGCATGATGGTAGTCATCATGATAGAAAACCATGATAAAATGGTTGAAATATGCATAAGAATTTACATGCAATCAAATAAAAATTTTAAAAATAATGCACCAATTATAAAAAACATGGTGACAATGTTGACGCATGAATATGGATGGATTCAAGAATAATGCACAAGGAATCACCTAATGAACATGTATAGACTAAATCAAGGCATAAAAATAAATTTAAAAAATAGGGAAAAAAACTAACAAACAAACAAAATACCAAGGAAAAAATAACAAATTAAAAGAAAGAGGAAAAAATAAAAAAATAAAACAAAGAGAAAAAATGAAAGAAAATAAAACAATAGTTAAACACAATGTTAGTAAAAACAACACAACATAAATAATACAATTATCATTTCCCCTATATGGTAGAATATAATTAATCAAACAAGAAAAATGAGGAAATATAATAAAAGGAAGGGGGCAGTGGAGCTATCTCAAGATGCAAATAGGTAAGTGAACACTACTTACATAGTTCCATAAATGTAATATCTAATAAAACTTCAGGCCAAATGTAGTTCTCCTAAGAAATGGGATAGAATAAAATTATTGAGAAATAAAAAATGATGAATTTTATACAATAATGTGGGAATTGGATCTCAAAATGGTGAGAGCATGGGATATGGGGCCAATAAGGATGGGGAAACTAAATGACAAGTGGTTTCTTGTGAAATATCTAGGGATCTTAGAATCCTAAAGGCAAAGAAGTGGTCAATGTTTAGGATTTTATAAATAATTTTACAAATGTTTTTAGAATTTATATGTATCTCAACTCAATATAGAATTACAAGATACTAAATAGTCTAAGCTCACAAAATAATGAGAGCGTTAAAACTTAAATTGCTCACAAAATGATGTGAGTGTGGCTTATGTTTTTTACAAAATGGTGAGAGCATGGTAAAGGGGTGATTGATATGACCTCAACGTGAATAAATTTATTCATACATATTCCTAATATGAGACCTCAAGTCACTATAGTTGTGCCTTATAGCATAAGAATCTGACTAGTGTAATATCCAATTAAAAAAAAAATAAGGAAAACTTGGAAAATGTCATAGTATGGCATAGGCATGGCAAGGTGGTACTTCAAGTCATGATAAACATGTGTTCCTAGTTTTTCCTTAGGTAGTTATAATTAGGAGACAATGGCACAGGTCAATTATACTAATTTTCCCATAGATGGTTATAATTGATAACATGATGGTGAAAGGTTCATTTTCCCAAAGGGAGTTATAATCAGGAATACTTGGTACATAATAAAAAAATAAATGAAGCATGTAACATCCAAACCACTATCATACTACTCCAAAATATAGCCTCTATCTGGAATACAAAAATAAGTACTAAAATTTAATCTAAATATTCATGCTAAAGTTGAATATAGAATAAATGGAATGGAACTAAGGTTAATGGGATGGGTAGGGAGGGTGAAAACAAATAGGTCGATAGGAAAGGTATGGTATAATGTTACAGTGATAGAATAGTATGGTAAAAAAATAATGTCAATATTATGTTATAATGTAAATACACCTCATAAACCCTACATCATGTCTCTCAAGCAAAGTAATGCTTGAGGTGTATAAAGTTTATTGGTTCATCAAGTTCATCCCCATTTGGTGTAGAGAGCCTATATGCTCTAGCACCATAGTTTAAAACAATGACGAATGGGCCTATCTAGTTTGGTTTGAAATCACCCTTGTGTTTCTTCTCGACCATGGTATTTTTTTTATTTTATTTAAGTGAAAGATCACCAAGTTTAAATTATTTATGTTTGATGTGTTCATTGTAGTGTTTATGAAGTCATTTCATATATACTTGTAGATTTTTAACTATGGCCATGTGTTTCTCATCAAGTAACTTCAGATCTTGTAGATGAGCTACTAGATAGTATTGATCATCTAGTACATGATTCAAAGATATGCATAAAAAGGGTAAATCGACCTCAATGGGAAGAATGGCCTTAGTGCCACAAATAAGTGAATATGGATTGGCTCCTATTAGAATATGGTAATTGGTCTGGTATTCCTAAATGGAAAAAAAATATTTAAAGTTGACAATTATGTCTAACATCATTAAAAATCTTTTTAAATATGTTGACAATGGTTTTGTTATATGTTTTTGCCTGGCCATTACCGTGAGGGTAATATTCCATGTAAAATTTTAGAGTAATATTGTACATGGAACATAGTGATTTGACATCCTTATTCTTGAAATATCTACCATTATTAAATATAATGTCAAAGGGGATACCATAGATTCATATGAGATGGTTAAAAATGAATTTCAAAACTTTTTTCTAGTTACATAAGTGAGGGGTATATCTTAAACCTAATTCATGAAATATTTAGTAGCAGTAAGGATGTGTTTATGGCCATCAGATGAGGTGGGATTTATATTCCAAATGAGATTAAGACCCCAAGTATCAAATGGCCATGGTGTAAGCATTGGTTTTAGGGCCTTGTTTGGGTCATGAATCGTATTATCATGCCTCTAACTTTTGTTGCACATTTTAACATACATAGCTACATCTACATCCATTATTGGCCAATAGTAACTGACACGTAAGAGATTTTTGGATTAAATGAACCTGTTGGTGTGTGCTCAACATACTCCATGAACTTCTTATAACACTAATGTAGATTCTATCAAAGTTAAACAATGAAATAGTGTTCCATAAAAAATATAGTAATATAAGGTTGGTCTGAGTAAGGTATAATGTGCAACATGGTGGATAAGGGATTTGAATTATTTATAGGATAAATGTTGTGGTAGTATTTTTTCATGAAGATACTTGTATAATTTTTAATATCATATAGATATAGGAATAATAATATCATAGATAACTACAATGGTTGAAGGCTCATGAGATGATACTAGCAGATTTTTAGGAGGAATTGGTATTATTTTGATGTATCTATTTGTCAAATCATATATCTAATATTGGCCATGGAATATATTATTCTCATACTGGCCCTTGGCATATGTTCAAATTGTACATTGATAAAATACTATTTGGGAGTGTCGACCATGGCCTTGTATGGTACCAGCTTGTCATATTTTATTTGAAAATTATTTGTAACTTGATTCATGATTAACTAAGAATCACCATAACCTTTATATTTTGTATATTCCATTATACCATCTATCAAATCCCAATAACAAGTGCTTCATATTTGGCCATGTTGTTAGTATAAGGAAAATTGATCTAGAACGATTTAGGGATTAGAACCCCTTGAGGTATAATAAATAAAAGGCCTACCCTCAATCCATGTGTTGTGAATGATCCATCAAAATATATATTCTAGTGATTCTCCTCAAGAGGTGTTTCGATGATGGTCATAATAGATTCTTCTGAGAATTGGAATGTTAGTGGTTCTATATCTATAAGGGATGCTTCAACAAGCTAACTAGTAAGGACCTATCCCTTGATGGCTTTTTTGTTGACATATTCTAACTCACTAGGGAATATGATTCATTTGGCCATATGGACTTGTAAGGATATTTTGGATAGTATATAATTTATTGGATCTACTTTTAAAATAACTATGGTCTTGTTTAATATGTAATGTCATAGTTTCTGAGTTATGAAGACCATAGCTAAACAAGATTTTTTAAAGGGTGTATAATTGTGATCATACACGACTAGTGTATGACTTAGATATTACATGGAATGTTCCTTTACATTATCATAATTTTGATATATAAATTCCCTTAAGCCTTTGTCCATGGCTAACAGGTACAATAAAAATGACTTTCTTAGCATAGGAGACAACAAAATAGGTATACTGGCTAGATAGTCTTTAAAATATTGAAAAGCTTTTTGGAATTCATCATCCCAATAAAATTTGACACCCTTATTTAATAAATGTGTAAAAGAATTACACTTGTTAGATAACTAAGATATGAAGTGTCTAATGGATTGAATCTTACCCTTCAAAATATGGAGCTACTTCAAATTGGTCATTGGTGGCATCTAGGTTATGGCTTGCACTTTGGTTGGATTGACTTCAATGCCTTTATGAGACATAATTAAGCTAAGAAATTTACCTGAAGTAACTCTAAAAATACACTTCTGAGGATTGATCCAGACCTTGTATTCACATAGTCTCTCAAATATCCCTCTTTGTACTACTAGATGATCAGACCCAATCTTTTATTTACTTAGTTTGTCATCAAGGTATTCTTCAACAATGTTATACATTATTTAATGAAATATGATGGTCATGGATCTTTGGTAGGTGGCCTTGTTGTCATTTAAAACATGCACCCATGGATGCTTAGCAATGTTGGGAAGATCTGTAGTAGGGTGCTAAGTGCAAAGATCCTACATGGGTCATGGCACATTTAACACTAGGAATGTAAGTATTATCATGTAAATACATGAAAAAGCATCGGTTATCTTACCACAATGATGAAAACATCCCCAAGGCATCATACCCTTACATTTATTGGGATGAGTATCTGGACTAGGTTGGATTCCTTCTATTGTAAGTGCACCTAGTTTAAGTCTGATACATGGACCTAAAGAGAAAAAATGTAACCTAGCACTAGTCTAAATCTAAGATCACAAGGGAAAAGAGAGGGAAAATGTAAGAGAGTGTTGAAATGAAAAGATGATGCACCTAGAATAGAGTGAGCACTCATACTACCATAAGCACACTATAAATGCTTAAGAAGAAGATGTTTCCACACAACTTCTACAAAAGACACTCCAAATGCACAAGTGTTTTGCATAAAGTTATGGGAACATAGGTCTACACTGAGAGGGTTGATAAATGGTCCATAGGTAGGTTTTAGTGTGCATAGGATATGGCTTGCAAGTGAGTTTTGTGTTTAACAAGGAGGCACAGGGAATGGACAATAGAGAGAAGGTCAAACATTACCCATAGTCAAATTTCAAAAAACATAAATAACACATAGATCATAATAATAATAGAAAGAGGTGAACTTAATTATCATTAATTTGTAAGACTTAACCAATATAAGTACTCATGGAGGATAACTTTCAGTAGCATGAGGCTAAAAAAATATTTCAACCCTTTTTAATGGAAGAACCAAGATTTTATAAAAGATCAAGGTGGTTTTACAATAAATGCACCACTTGGGTGATGGATGAAGCATCAAATTCTTTTACAACACTTTGACCATGCCTCTATCAAGTGATTGGATCTGGTTGGTAATAGGATCACTTCTAGGCACATGTGTATGGGGACATAGAATATTTTTTGATAGCGTTAGAAGGTAGCGTGCACTTCAAATTTTTATGCCAAATAGCCACTTATTCATTTAATTTTGACATCACCTCAAGTTACTCCTAACCACTTCTAATAACCTTTATTAAATTAGATAAAAACCTGCCATGTGGAACTTTGATGGGCTCTCAAGAGAGTTCCTTTGGGATTGTTGGATAGGAAGAGCATAGACATGACTTATGAAAGGTTAGCTCTTCCCCTAGGAAGGCTAAAAATATCCTTGAGTTGAGTGAACATGAGACCACCACATGGCATCTGTGGAAGAGAGGTTGTGTGTTATGCAATAAAGGGGCACAGATGCAAAATCCTATGCATGGTCATAGGATAATGTTGGAGAGGCATAATGAATATCTTAAGGTTGAGTGAAAATAAAAAATGGGGAATTTTTGGGTGTGCTTTGGGTGATAAATATCTACTTTTGTGTTCCTTTTTTACTTAACCATTTGAGACTGGAGGACCATGTCTCCTTCAAATCATGTTCCTTTAGGCTTGTTCACTTCCAATTCTTGTACAAGGATATACTAAGAGCTCCTTTTACTAGTGTGAACCATCTTTGTATCATTGTGGAAAATTGTGATTCCATCTTGGGGTTGGCCACAGATGTGGAATGTCTATGTTTCTTCTCTTTAAAGTGATGGAAACTTCACAAGTGCATTGATATTGTATAGGGCTTTGGGAGGTCTTATGCCAACCAGGAGGTGACTAAAATGGTTAACACTTATGGTAACCTCTACGAACTACTTGCCTACTAAGTGGGAACCCAATAACCTTTGAAGTGATCCATTAGGCATGGATTCATTGAAGATGCAACCTCCTTGACCTTTACCTAAATAAAATAAACTGAGTTTGGCCCTCAATAAAACAAAGGGGAAAGACAAGCAATAAATATGTGAAATACACTTGGAGAAAACAAAGATAAAATAATACTATATAATGTGTTCATTGGCACTGAGGGAAATAATAATACAAGCTACTCTAATCTACTATATACAAACTATAAACATGGGCCTTCACCCTCTTAGATAAAAATAGAAACCTTGTAGGTCACTTGCATCTTGTGCCTCCCTATTATTGATACATGATGCATAAAGTAGTGATGGTGCCTATTTTATGCAAATGAGGCACCCAAGAATGTTCATTTATTCTAACCCTCGTTCGATGGATGTCTCCACCAAGTTGTGTCAAATATTTACTCCTACATGATTGATGTCTTCGAATTCAAACCATTAACACCTACATTTATTAGTTCTTAATTGCAATCTTTACTCAAACTACTCCCTCTAAAGTGTGGGAGGCATACAATTGATGTTTAGGAAGTTCAGGGTTATAATAGGTTACCTTTACGCATCTCATAGATGTTTTTCCAAGGGCTTAACCAGTTGACATTTCTCCCTTGGTGTGAATGAGCTTTATGATGACTCATCTATACCTAGATGTGTGCTCTACTCCCTATGAGCCTTCCCCATCTACATAGTTGTAATTTCCTCTATGTGCACATCCTACCTTTCTATGATATGTGATTGAGATTGATAGTCATCAAAAATTTGGGTAGGGGTTCACTCTTGAGGGGATGCTAGATTTTCCTCTAGGATTACCCGTAATACCTCCATCTTGTCCTAGAAAGAGTCTTCCTTCTATACCTATAATTTTGCCTATAGATTCACCTCTTAGTGATCACAGTCATTCTCTTTGAGAACACACTCCTATTGAAGGTTATCCTTTTCTTCAAAGTCTTCTCCTATAATGCCAAATGGTAGCCCATTCATATGAAAAAAGTTGGGCTTAAGCCTTTGAATGCACTCTAGAGTGGTGCAGATTGATTCTTCCTCATTAAGGTCCTCCCCTACCATTTCCACTTCATTCACTATCTCATTAAGCTACTATACTATGAGAATGTGTCCATCTTCTTCTCACAATAGGGTTGGTATTTCTATTTTGGTAGTGCAAAGGGTATTTCTAATGATGATTTGCTCATCATATTCACTCAAATAATACTCCTCACCCAAATGATCTACACTTGCCTTCGATACAACTAGTCGTCCTTTAAAAATGGATATGGTGGGAGGGTAAGGAACTTTGATTGGTTTTACAATGTTGGGCATTGTAAAGTTAGGGCACATAGTCCTAGAAGGATACCATGATTTCACTTGAAGCTCATAAGGAAGGATAGGTTATTGAGTTGGGACAAGCACACACTATAGAGTTAGGAAAAGTATGGGCCTTATGAAGTTTGATAATTTGAATCTTGGAGGCTTTCTTGAAGGTCCAAGGGAGCTACTTTGCCTGAAGTTGGGAACCTTAGGTGAAAAATCTTCATGTCTAACAAGTTGGCCTATAGGAGAAGGGGGGAACCTAATTGAATCTAGGAAAGGAAAGAGTGGGTATGTTTGGGTTTGATTCAATTTCTTGTATATATCCAAGTAATTGGTGTATCTTCTCTTATTTGATTATGATATTCCTAGCCAATCACTCTTATTCAAACTTGCACTACTCCATCATCTCCTACTACTAAATCTAGGCTTAATAAGCAAGATCCTCTTATTGTCTACCATAAACTTTCTATACTTCAATCTCCCTCAGTTGTATTTGGAATTCAAGGTGTATGTCATTGATACTCTTTTTAAGTAGATTAGAAGGATAACATGTTGATTGGGATCAAGGTAGCTTACATAGGGCTGATTAGAATCATAATAAATTTTCCATAGGTGTTACACTAGGGGAAGGTTACAATAACTTTCATGAGATTGATATGAGAATTATGGAGTCATGAATGCAATATTTTCATGGAATGGGGGGTAGAATGGCATAGTTTAAGTGCTCAAACTACTTAAACTAGTAGATTAGACATTTGGATCCATAAGGTGATCTATAGAGTGTCTTCAACACTTTATAACTAAGGGTAACATCGATCCCTTAGATATTTCATTATAATTGGTCCCATAGAGCATGATAAAAACTATTGTCAATCAAAACATGCACCCATGGATGCTTGACAGCATGGGGAAGCTTTGTGGTGGGGCACTAGGCATAGAGATCCTACATGAGGTGTGGGAGGATTCGACACTAGGCACAAAAGTATTATCATGCATTTGCACATGAAAACATAGATTGTCTCTCCATAATGATGGAAATTTCCCTAAGACATGTGACCCTTACACTCTTTATAATGAATCTTTAGAGTAGGCTAGATTCCTTCTATTCTAAGTGTACCTAGTTTAAGACCAACACGTAGACCTAAAGAGAAAAAATGTAACCTAACACTAGTATAAACCTAATATCATGAGAGAAAAGGGAGGAAAAAGGTAAGAGAGTGATGAAATGAAAATGTGATGCACCCAAATAGAGTGAGTGCTCATACTACCATCAAAACACTATAAATGCTTCAAAACAAGATGTTTCCACATAGGTTCTACCAAGGACACTCCAAATGGATAATTGTTTGTCACAGAGGTGTGGGAATACTTCACTACACTAAGAGGGATGACACATATTCTATAGGTAGAATCAACATAGACCTAAGTGCACATAAGATATGACCTGCAAGTGAGTTTTGAGTTTAATGAGGAGGTGCAAGGAATGGACAATAGAAAGAGGGGAAAACATTACCCACAATCAAATATCAACAAATGTAAAAATCACATATATCATTAGAATAATATAAATATGTGAACTTAATTATCATTAATCTACCAGACTTAGCTAATGCAAGTACTCATGGAGGGAAAATTTCAGTAGTGTGAGGCTATAAAAATGTGTCAACCCTTTTCAATGGAAGAATAAGGCTTTTATAAAAGATCAAGTAAATTTTATAATAAATGTGCCACTTGGGCAATGGATGAAACATTAAATTATTTTACAACACTATGGCCATGCCTCTATTAGGTAATTGGATGTGGTTGGTCATAATCACTTTTTGGCACATGTGTATGGGGAGCTGGAAGATTTTGTGATAGTGCTAGAAGGTAGCGTGCACTTCAAATCTTGATGCCAAGTATCCACTTCTTCATTTAATTATGATAACACCTTGAGCTAATCCAAACCACCTCCAATTGACTTCATTAAATCAAGAAACCACCTGATATGTGGTACTTCAATAGGGTTTTAGGATATCTCTTTTGGGCTTATTAGATAGGAAGAGCATAAACATGACCTGTGGAAGGTTGGCTCTTCCCTGAGGAAAGTTATGAAGATCCATGTGTTGAGTAAGCATGAGAACCACATGGCACCTGTGAAAGAGAGGATACATGCTATGTAATAGAGGGGTGCTTATGTAGAATCATGTGCATAGCTGCAAGATAATGTTGGATAGGCACAAAGATTTTAAGATTGAGTGCACATAAAAAATAAGTGTGTTTTTAGGTGTGCTCTAGGTAATCTATAGCTAAATTTGTGATCCTCATTTACTTAACCATTTGAGACTCAAGGACCCTATCTCCTTTGACTCATGCAATTCTAGGATTGTTCACCACTAAGTCATATGCAAGGATATGTGAAGAGCTCTTTTTACTGGTGCAAACCATTGTTGTATCATTGCATAGACTTATGCTTCCATATTGAGCATAGATGAGGAATATCTACTCTTCTTCTCTTTAAAGTGATGGAGACTTCATAGGTGCACTGATATTCTATAGGGATTTGAGAGGTCTTATGTTGGCTAGGGGTGACTAAAATAGTCAACATGCCCCAACATTTTTGAGACCAAATGGCATAACCTGATAATAGAATATTCCCCATAAAGTGATGAATGTTTTTTATGTTTGTCTTTTGGTGTAATCTAGATCTAGTTGTATCTTAAGAATCTCTCCATCAATGAAAAAATTTCATAGCCTATTGTTGAGTTGAAAACCATGTCATAGGTTTTCACTACTATATTGGCCTTTCTATTTACTATTTCCCTAAGAGAAAGACCAATCTAGTAGTGAAAAACTATCTCAACAATGTTTTCACTACTAGATTGGCCTTTCTCTTTACTATTTCCCTAGTCCAAAAGTGCCTCAAAGAGGTTTTCACTTTGGGACCTCAATGTTTTATTTAATTATTTATGGCTAAGGTTGTTCACCCACTCTCCAAATAGGCTTCAAGATCCAAATTGATTGAGAACCCTTATTTGTGGTTCCCCAATAGAACATATCCCTAAGGCCTATAAAATCACAAAATGCCTCATCATTTTAAAAATCATTGATTGACACTATTGGTTCTTGTGGATCTCATTATATAATTTAAGGATAATATAAAGGAAGTGGATTATGGCAAGGAACTAGGTGAAGGGTATAAATAAAATTAGTATAAAAAATACTGGTATTGGCTATGTCATTGAAAGGACTATGATCAGACTCTACTTCACTATTGGTATCGTCATCACTAGTCATTAGTATTGGAACATGAATAAAGTACATGGGGTAACCCCTAGGTGGATTAAATCCAAGACCATATGTTCCTTTGTATTGAATGGTATAAATTAGCTTAAGTGGACCTTGTTGATTTAGTCCAAGGCCTCTTATTTTATAAGCATGTCTTCCATAATTTTTTTTGAAATGGGATACTTGGAATTTAGGTAAAAATCATCTAGGATGTTATTATATAACCAAGATTCATCATCTTCAAGCGAGTCCTATTATTGGCCAGTGGTCGGTATCAAAATGATAGGTGTTCGACTATGTAGTTTACCTTTACCCTTTCTTTTTCATTCCATGCAAGGTGGTTTGGCTTTTAGGTCTTCCATAGGACTTGGGGTTCTATGAAAGCTTAACAATATGGAATGTATCATAGGTCAAGTATTATCTTGGGCCATTATCTGAGATAGTATAATTATTAGATATTTTAGGAGGTGCCATGTGGGAAAGTGAATCAAGGGTATCAAGATCCATCAAGTTGGTCTCTGGTGAATCAAAAAGTATTTATTTTTCCTTGTCCTTATTAAGAACTAAATTTAAAATAAAATGATAGTTATAGCTTTGGTACTCAGCCACCAAGTATTTACAATGTTTGTATGGATTCAATCTTTGTGAATAGTAACCTTCATACCTGAATGGAAGAACTTGATACACGAGTGTAATGTTGATGGGATTAAATGAATCTCATATATCCAAGGTCTTCCTAAAAGTGTATTATATGAAAAATCAAGGTTGAACACATGGCATAGGGTATCATGGGTCAAATTCCAATGATAACTGACAAGTTGATGGTGCTTTGTGATTCTCATTTTTTATTGTCATAGGCTTTAATGGTGATCTTTTTTGGTTGTGGATCAGTCATGGTGTAGCTAATAATCTTGATGAGCTTTAGAGACGTGATATTTACACCTAATCTATTATCTATGAGGACTTTTTTCAATTTATTGTGCATTATGATGGCTTCTATGTATAATGGATTATTATGTAATCAGCTAAAGGATGACATATAAATTTGGTCAAAGGTTAATTATTAGCTTGGGTCTAAACACCCAACCAAATATTAAAATCTATCTAGACATAAGTGATTATAAACTTTACATTGGCCAAATAACTATGTCAATACATTATTTTGGATGGTGGGCATATGTAAATAATCTAAAATGGATATTTGTGTGGGCATCTTCTATAATTGTTCCACAATATTGAATGTCTTTTCTTGCACAATGGTAAATAGATTGTTCCTAACCAAAATGGGAGGTTGGATGGGTGAAGTGATATATGGTAATGGGCTTGAGATGGTAATCTCTGACTGTCAATTTGTGATTTCATAATTGGGATTAGATGCAATACCATTATTACTATAAAATAATGGTGGTGGGGGAGTAGATAGGATAAGTCTCAGTTACTAGAGTATTTTTCATGGTCATTAGGCAAAAATGAGTTATTAGTAAGTGGTATAAAAGTAATAATCCCTATTTGATGGTATAATGGCATGCAATCCTAGGTTAAGGAAGGATCACTAGCATGGGTTTGTTGGTTAGGATTGACTAACAATGGTCTTGTTTGATTGGAATTTGGTTTAAGATTGATAGATATGGTGGAAATGCAACCTCTCATAATATTGCCTACAAGCTTGTTATAGTCATTTGAAATTCCATGATAGGTCTATTGATTATTGGCATCATTCTTGCCTTGGTTCCATCCATTTAGTTGAATTATTGATTCTCTAGTTGGTTTTGTTGATTATATCTTAGTTTTTGATCTTGTTGTTGGTTGTTATGTTCAAGAAAGGGATTTTGATAAATTCCTAGGTTCTAATTGTATGTGGAAGCTATATTATCCAATGTTGCATCTATGTTTCCCAACATATTCTCAATCAAATATTTAATTTACACAAAATGATGAAAATTATGTCCATTAACCTAATGATACTCATATAATTCATTTTATTGGTACCAATCTATATAAGGAATGCCCTTCAAGATAGTGCTTTAAAATAGGCCAACTAATTAGATTAGTGGTGGTAAGCTTGTGAAACATGGATTTAATGGGTTCTCCAATGTTAGTAGAAATGTGATGAGTAAGCATGGATCTCCTTAGAGGAAGGGTTTGAAAAGGTAAATTTTTTTTGTTTGTTGTGATGGTCTAGGATGCTATGCTTATTATGTTTATTAAATAGGTTATTGGTTAGGAGTAATTTGCATATACAACATAGGCTAAGCAGATAGTTTATACCATTTGGACATATTGAAACTTATTTATTCCATTTCCAACAACATTATTTTTGTGATTGAATGGCTTGGAATTTTCATAATTATTAGCTTGTGTTGGTTGTGACACTTGTGCTTGGACTTGGTGCTAATTTTGGTTTTGGCCATTTCCTTGGTTTGTAGTTTGGTTTTAATTTGAAGAGGTAAGAATGATGATCCATTTATTAATAAGGTATTTTTTTATTAAAAACCTTTATCAATGATTTCCTTGAAAGTGTCAACACATTGTATTTCTTGGTGGTAAGATATCTCACTGTACAAATTCTTTCTAAACATAGAAATTAATTTCTTTTTTGGTTAGATGTGGGTAAATTATATTTCAAGTAATCTCCATCACTGTAGATAACTTGAAAATATCTCGCTAACCTTTTGTTTGGCTTGTGTAAAATCCACCAACAAAATCTCATTCTTGAGATTGTAGGAAAAGTGTTGCATAAACTCGTCTAAATGATCATCAAAGTCACAAACTAAGTTCTTGGGTTGTTTCAGAAACCACTGTAAAGCTTGTCCTACTAGACTCTTTGGGAACAATAGTAGGAGGTATATGTCATTTTAGGCCACTAGTTGAAAATCAAAAAGTAATGTGGTTAAGTGGGACTTGGGGTCTCTTTTCCCCTTGTATTTTTTTAATTTTGGTGCTTTGTACCCTAGAGTAAATGGTATCTATAGATAATCCATGTTGAAGGGGTAGGAACATATTTTGTCCAACTTAAATTTTTTTGTCTAATTCCTATCTTGGATGGTATCAATTTCATCCTTCATTTATTATAGCTCTTGGGATAAAACACTGGAGTGAACATTGGTCTACGGTGGAGGCTAGGTGGTCAAAAGTGGATTACTTTCATTAGGGTATAATGGAGGCATGGTTTGCTATGGAAGGTTGGTTTGGCTATAGAGTTAACTAGGAATATGCATACATGGATTATGATGTGATTATTTAAATTTCACTTGTTTTTGTGTGATATTTTGGTTGGGATTTGGCAAATAGGCCTAGTTTTAGGGAAATTATAGTTGAGATGGAAGAATAAAGTTGGTAGTGAAGTACTGTGCTTGTTGAGGTTGATTAGGGACCTATTATCAACTATTCAAACCTTGTATATTAAAGGGAACTTGTGAACCAAGGATCTATCATTGAGTTTGTGGCACGCTAGGAGTAAAAGGTAGTTATTACCTAATCAATACTTATGGAACATTATAACCTCTTTGTTTCATGAATTTTTATTGGGAAGTAGACACATGTTGAATGTTTAGCATTTTTTGCTAACCAATACTTGTAGACATCATTTGTGATTATAATGATATGTTGGTTTATTAATAAATAGGTATGTTCATTATTACCAAGCAAGGTGGAACATTGGTTCCCCCTATTGAGGTGGAAGAATGTTTTGCCTCAACTACATTGGTATGTTGGATTATGTCTACGGTTTATTAATATTATTCCTCACCTATTATGGTGGAGTAACATTCATCATGTTTTGTTGAGGTATGACATTGTTTATTGTTTGATTGCTTAATCCTTATGGTAGTATGCTAGAAGAAACAACTGGTTGACGATTAGAGGTAGTTGTTTGTGGTTGAGAGGTAGAAGTTCTTACCCCCTTCATTTGAGAATCACTCATGGCATTAACTAAAGCCAAATTTTCTTGTATACTAGTTATTTTTTCATTTACACCACTTTGGCCTAGATTGGATGTCACTTGCATTTTGTCCATTATGTTTGGCTCGCTATTCTACATAGAAGTAGAAGACACTTCTTCAATAGTGGGGCATTGAACATGTCTCCAACTAAAGTAAATTATATGGATGGGTATATACCCTAATTTTCTTGGATTATCAATGAAATTAAAACTCATGTTGAAGGAACTAGCTCAATAAGAGGAGAATTTGAATTGGTCATGTTGTTGAAGTTACATGCTAAGTTAAATAGGTCTTGTATGTTTTTTGTATCTTTATAAATTGATCCTCCATGAGTCCTTTTCTTGTGAAAAGCATATGAGGGTCTTAATATGAAATCAATACTATAACTTGAGGATTGATATAAGAGGCATGTTCAATGATTTGATTATAAGGCATTTTGTAAGGCCCTCTTACTAAACTTGGCAGCTTTACATGGGAGATGTTTGATAGAAACTTATCCCCTACCTCTGTGGGTCTGATTAAGACTTCATCCTTATTTTCAAGCAAGTGATGATCAAATAAATAAGGGTAGTAGGCTGATGGTATTGTAATGTAGTATGGTCATTATTGGACTTGTTTTATAACTAAAGGTAATCTAGATACGTATTGTGTTTTTTGCTCTTGGTCTTACTTTGAGTATGTAGGTGTGTTGACCAAATAGTGAGCTAAAGGGTCTTATATTTGTTCCCTTGAGTGAGTTCAATAAGATGGAAAAGGATATATCTCACAAAAGACATCATCTCCATAAGGCTATTGAATAAAGTCTTCTTATGCGAACACATTACTATACCTAGGATTTTACATGACACACTATGAGTTTAGTGAGACATGTTCAAACTAATGGTGAATATTTTGTGATAAAAGGGGTTAGAGTTATACAAAATTTGAAAAAATAATGCCTTAAAATAAAAAATATTTTTAACTAAATCTAACTTGGTGAAAGGATGGAGCTATATCTCTAGAAAGGTTATATGCTAAGACTTCGTATAAAACAACCTAACGTCAAATGTCTAACATTAAATCCCTCAAACAAAATGGTTAAGTGGATGAAATAAAATCAAAATTCCAGAATATAGGTCCAAAGTGTTCCAAACAAGTCTAATCTAGGAAAACAAAGGTTGCTAGGTCTTTTGGCCAAACTTGGTGTCAAAATCTAGGCTAAAAAAAAAGCATGTGCTAGGACTTCTGACAAAACAAACATAAAATCTAGACTTAAAAACAAGGTGAGATATCTAATCTAACAAATCCAAAACACTTTGGGAAAGACTAGGAATTTGAATTTAGACATAAAGTTTATCAATTGGTATAATGAATAAAATAAAAGGTATTTGGAGATTGACTATTTTCTCCCAAATAAAGTCACAAACAATAGTTTTTAAAGTGGGTAAAGAATTAACCTAGGTTACACAACCCAAAATAGAAAGATTGATGTTTAAGCCCAAATTTCACAAAGAATAAACATAAATCAATTAATGTTTGGATTTTAAATTGTCAATATTAAATAAAAACTCAACTTAGTAAAACTAAGCTTTGTTTGCTCAATAAGATAGACAAAGGTGAACAACATAATGGTACTAGATAAAGACCTAAAAGGCACACATGGATTGGTTTAAAAATTAGACTCAAGGCAAAGCAATTCTATGAAAAAATTCAAGGAACATAATGGTGTTATCACTCTCTAAAGGTATGACCGATGGTTTGTTTCAAGACTCCAAGGCACAAAACTTGAAATGATTTAGGTAGTGTAATATTACCCATTTCAGTCAAGTGACACACATAACATTTTTAAGAAAAAAGTTTAAGGCAAAGGTATGGTGTCAAATGGATGGCATAAATACTCTTTAAAAAATGGAGTTATGTGAACACAAGACTCATTTTGACATGACATAAACAAATAAATGGTTTTAGACTCAAAGGCTAAGCAAGTAAAAGAAAAATACCAAATACAACTAAGTATAACATCCAAAACCTTAAAACTAACAAGGTTGTATCGTATCACTAAATTCCATATATATATACATTCTCTTGGAAGGATTTTATGTGTTAATACAAAAATAAAAGTGCATGAAGTAGTAGGGTTTTACACCCCCCTTCTCCCAAGAGATTTTACACCGACATGAAACTTCAGCCTACTCATCCTGCATCAACAATATGTCTGTGGAAAATGGGGTTGTTCTAAAACATAATTTTTTTACCATTTAAATGGTCTCAATTTTTAGTAACACTAGAGATGCTTCATTTCAATTGAGTTTATACCAGTTAACTTACTATGTAAGTGTATATTCCTTTTCATAGTGATTCTGTCCATGTATTTCTTAATGGAATCCCCTGGTTAACCAAAATTGACTCACATTATCATTATGATTAAAGAGGTTGGTCACTTAATCCCCTAAAAATCATAGAGTATGTGCCTTGATTTATATATACCACCATGGATTAGGGTTGAAACAATGTCAGGAGATGAAACCCAAGTTTAAATCTTCCCTAAAGAACTCATGAGGAGGCTATGAAATCTCACTAACAAGCCAAGTTGAATAAATAAATGAAAAAGTGAAAAGACTTTATAGGTTGTGTTTAGATCACCCAAACCATGAGTTTTTAGGAGATCCTCAGAAACATTCATTTCATGCCTTTGACAAAGACACAAATTACAAGGAAAGAGCATTTTTGGTTAACTAGGTTCCCTAAAGGGGAAGGGGGAGAGCATACATGAATCACTTATTTTGAAAAAAACAAATAATTTGTAATCAAACAAGCATAAAACAAAATAATTTTATGGGTTATCTAACTAATGTGATAATTTATTTTAATGCACCAAGATGAAATGTGAATGAAATTTGGGCCCCTTGGCATGTATTTGAGAAAATTTAAGAACTTTCACAAATAATCCAAGTATACAAAAACCTAAATTACTTTTAAAAAACAAATGAAATGTGTAAGACTTAACCACGTTCAAATTTGTGCCTCTTTCCTGCTTAGGTCATGTAATTTTTAGAAGTTTTTAAGATATTTTGAAATATTTATGCAACTTCAAGGTAAACTAATATAATATTATTAAAATTTTGTTGAAAACACATGGTTTTAAATAAATATTAAAAATGGAGTATGTATGACCCCAAATGAAGATCGAAAATATGGCCCATTAGTCTCAAATATATAAATAGTGTAAAAATGACCCTACAAGTGCAAAAACACAAATCTGTAGAACTATAACTCTAACTACAAAACTAAAACTCTATAAAACTATAATTTTTAGTGAAATAATGTAATGTGCAAGGAAATAGAGTCTAAAACATATAAAATTGTTACTCTATCTAAAAAAATGAAAATAACAATTCAAAACCACAACTTTAAGAGTCATGATATTGAAGCATAACCATAAAAGGTCAACTTAATTGTTAGTAGTCTAGAGTGAAAATCATAACTATTTAGGTGATATCATGACTCATAGAATCATAGTATTATGATATTACGACTATAGATTCATGACATTTAAATATCACAAATAACTCTTGCATACAAAAAGAGTTAGTAACATAGCCACAATTAAATGTAAAATCATTAAAATAGAGGCAAAAATTCAATTGTGTGAGTTTCAAAATTACTATACCAAGAAAAAAATCATGATTACATAGAAAAACCTCACAATTATTAAAAAAAATATCTGTTAGCTTGAATTTTTCACTTGTTTTGGTCAAGAAGATCAAATTTTGACATGAAAATCATTAGGGGAGTGTTCTAAAAGGATTTAAGAGCATATTTTTGGGGTTCATGTCCCATCAAGTGTTCCATTTATGATCATAGGAATTCAATTAAGAAGGTTATTAGAGTGTTAGTTTAAGCAAAACAAAACTTAAATAAACACACTAACACTAACACTTACAAGCCTAGATGTTATGGATGAGCTTAGTAAAAAAATCAAATGAAAAACATAACTAAAATTCAAAAGACACGTAATCCTTTACCTTCCTTGGGATATCCAATTGCATTTTTGAGTGGCTTTCTTGGTTTGTACTCAATAAATCTTTGGAAATGGAGGTTGTGTAGATCCTTCTCTCTTTGGAACCATGGCTTGTGTTATGGTGTGGATTAATATTTTGGCATTATAACCTTACTTGATAGGCATTTTTACATTATAAAACTAATCTTATTAAATATTTGAATTTATTTTTTCATGATAATTTTTCGCCAAATAGCTTAAAACTCAATAGGTAATTTATTATATTTATAGGAAATGGATTTAACCCCAACCCAAGGTGAGTTAAGGTGGAGTTTGAACATGTAATGGGTTAAAACCAAATCTAGGTGAATTAAGACTAACCCCATTAGAGTTAATATTTATCAAGTAATAATGATTTTTGATTAATAATAATGGACCTCCAAAATTAGATCTTTTAGGATATTTCTAAAGGGCTTGACAACTCACAAAGGTAATCATGAAAATCTAGGATATTTCACATGTTTGTATTTCTTTCTTTATTTATTCATCAATTGCACATGGATAATTCAACTAGGAATTTAATTTGGTTTAGCTTGTTAATTAAATATGATTATGCATTTATCATTTCAAATAATTGATTAAGTGTGCATGTGCCCCACTTAATAGGTTCATAGGTCAAATTGACTGTTGTAATGCCATAGAATGATTAGGGATGAATCCATGAGAGTTTATTATAGCATACATTATGATAATATAATTAGGGATGCCTCAACATTATTTTGATCTTTTAATAATGATGCATAATAAAATTTAGGATGTTCAATGATTTCTAAGCTTAATTTTCAATGGCTAGTAGGAATTGGTTTGAAGTCTAGTCAAAAGCTAGTTATGGCCAGTTTTAGGTCTCTATAAATATCACTCATAATCATGATGTTGTTGCTTGGAAAGGTGTAAATACATAAAAATCTATTCTTGGATTTTTTGTTTTAAAGATAAATATTACCATCATGTGGTATTTGAATTAACATTCATTTATAGAAAAAAATAAACACCTTTTTGACTTGGATCTATTTTAGCTTCCATTTCATATAACCAAAATTTGCCCAATATAAAGGATTGTAACAATGTATGGGGTAATAATCATAATTTTTAAAGGATAATATGAGGCTTATAAGCAAGAGGAATGATATAATAACCTAAAAAATATTTCCATTGCCCCTTATCACATAGATCCTTAGCATGGTATCCAAGTTGTGAAAAATGTCTTTCACTACAATTTTTTTTTGATTACATAATATCAATGTGGTTATGATAAAAGTAAGCACTACCCATGAATAGATTAATCATTTAATATTAAGTGAAGTTGATGATTTATATTTTGTTTAACTTAAAGATTTTTCATAGTACATGTGCCTTGAATTGGCCCCATGTTAAGTGACTTTTACAAACAAGTCATGTAAAGATTAATAACACCACTTTTTTTTCATATTTTTCTTTAAGTAATTCATCTCCCTCTTTTGTGTTAGGGATAAATTTTGGTATTTTGAGGGATATATGTTAAACTCCTTTTGATGAGTAAATATGAATGAGCCATATATATATATATATATATATATATATATATATATATATATATATATATATATATATATATATATATGAGTCATTCATACTTACTCATCAAAAGGAGTTTAACATATATATATGGGTAGATTAGTCATATTATTTTTGAAATTTTGTTTCATTTAATGGGGAAAGAAACCCACTACTAAAAATGAAATATATTTCCAAATCAGATGTTCTAAATTCTAACTCATATGGTGTACTTTTGAATCTAATAGTACAATATTAAAGGGATACATCATCATGTTGCTTAAAATTATGAAAATATGATAATGTAAGTTTTTTCATCTTACAGATATTGAAACCCATGAAGAATGTGCCTTCCAATTGTAAAAAAGTGGTTAAGTAACCCTTTGGTAAGATATAGAACCAATTATGAGACTCATTTGAAATGGTCATATAGAATACCTTTAGTTAATGTTTGTCATATATTTTACATCGACTAAAAGAATTTTTAACCCTAAATTAGATATGGATCTTAATATGGGGTATATAGGGTTAAGAGTATAAATATTAGTAAGCAAAAGGGTGATAAACAAATATATAGTAGTCCAATTCATTATAAAACTTAGATAGAACATATAATGAATTTATTATGTTGAGATATGCTACAAATTGAAATTACAACTATGCTAAATTTTGAAATGAAAAACAAATAAGATACTTAGTTGGGTTTGATGCCAATATAGATTTAGATGTTGTAATAACCCCTCATGGATTATACTAGAATAATGAAATAAATTATTTTAAAAAAACTATTTACTCAACGTATATTCTTTCATTATATTACAACACAAGAATCTAATTAGTGGTTTTTAACATACTAACAAAGCATATTATACTTTCACAAATTTAAAATAATAATAGTTCTAATCACTAGAATTTCATGTAACATTACATAATTTTAAGTAAATTAATCACTTTAAAATCTAGCCGTGATTGGTACAATAATATAGCTACTATTTTTGAAGTTTAAAAAATAGTAAAATTACATTTCCATTAGGCATTCTACCTAGCTACAATAAATAGATATTATGCTTCACAAAGCTTGATTGAAACTAACTCATGTATCTATGGTAATCTCAAGTATAGTTTCTATGTAAGTACTACATTGGGGAGAGAGAACATCATTTTAGTGCCTTTTTACACTAGCCATGAACCATTGACCCCCAGCACAATCCCCCATTAGGGAATGGCCCTACCTACATCGATGAGTAGATAGTGACAATGTTAGAATTTAGAGAGACATGTCAATACCCATTTACTATAAGATTTATACTACATGATGTATACCATAAATAAAATATGTTCTAATATTATATCACATAAACACGTGAATAAAACATATGAAATGACAATGTATATCTAACATTACTTTGACCAAAGTTTTCAAATAGAAATTGATATCTAGGATCAGTGACTTTCATACACACCACTTAATCAAATTATCTTCATCTTTCATTCATGATGCCAACTAATCTTGTGAAGTTTGTCTCACTACTTGTTTAACATTATCAATGCGAGACTAGTTAACTATAACATAGTATATAAATCTATAAATCAAATAGATTATTCCTATTAATAGATATATAAACATGTTAAGTATGTGAAATAATCATAATTATGTCTTTAGTCTATGAAATGTAATAGATGAATCTCACATAAAATGATATTTCAAATATAATGAATTAACCTAATTATTATCTGAAGATCCATCCAGACATGAATCATATCAAGTTCATAATTACATAAACATCATAACAATTCATTGAAATATTAATCAAAAGTACACACACACACACACACACACACTATCTAACTTGATACAATAATCCTACATCTCTATAACCAATCTATATAGGTAATGTTCAACTACACACAACAAGTTGTATACAACTATAGATAGTATACTAGTTTCTAGATTTGTAATAGAGTTTAAGATTCCATTTATACTATATCTCATATATGTTATATAAATATATTTATAATTTTATATACAAAAATAAAATTAATTTATAATATATTAAATGTTTAAAACTTGGTTTAAAAGAATCATATAACAATAGATATATTATTCACAGTAAAATACTAACTTCACTTCATAAGTAGTTAATTCAACTAAAGCTCACGACTAGTTTATATGTGGATAACTCATACATAACCCATAAACATGAATACTAAATCTAGTAAAACTAACATACTTAATCATTGGATGACATATATGAGTACAAATTCATTCTACACTATATAGCTTGAATACATAACATGTGTAGATCTTCTAGTTCAACCCCATTGGCTAGTTATGGTAATAAAGTATGTATAGTATGAGTATGTATGTATATATTTACATGGTCTACTTTATATTAATAAAAACCCAAAATGAAAAAACTTTAAATTCTTAACCAAACTAGATAGACTACACATCTATGAGATTTAATTATTTCATTAAAAATAAGGCATACATGGCTAACTAGACCCAGTCGACTAGTTATAATAAATAGATGGTGTAGAAGATGTGTTTACATATATAAAATTGAGTTTAAACCTCAATACAAAAATTTGATACAAAAAAAAAAAGATCCACCCAAAATTATATTTGGAGTAAAGAGAAATGGATTCTCCTTCATACATTTTTCATTTCTTTCCCAAATGTAGTATACAAAGCTTCCCATATCATTGGGATATTAACCCTTAAAATATAAAGATATATATCTATGTATATATGTATACACTACACAAACAACTATATAAATAATTTCCTTTAAAAGGTCTATGCTCATTTGAAAAATAATTGTTTTGAAAGGTCTTATACATAGTCATAGATTGACACAGTCAAATGACATGTTCACTTCTTGAGTATTTACCTATTTTTTCAGCCACTAGTTTATCTCAGTCGACTATTAGAGAAATAGAGATTTCAAAGGATGTAATAAGAGTCTACATGAGAGAATAATTTTCCTTACAAATCTATAAAATTTATAGTATAATGGAATATTGAAATTAAGTTATCCATCCATATATACTTTATACTAGTTAAAGTAACTATACATATACTTAATAAATTTTTTTTATATCCCAAGAATACAAGAGAAAATTGAATTTAGTATATGGTAAAAATATTAAGTTTTTGACAATACCTAAATCATCCACTTTGCCTAAAACTTGTATATACATCCAAATCATAAATTGGCATAACAAACTCAAACCAAAGGAAAGCTCCTTATATATTTATAACTTTAAGTCTAAATGGAGTAAATTATATACAATAGTTTTCTAATATGGTGCAATTTTAACCATAATACAACTTACACATATATATAGTCCATTAAAAAAAGTTTATAATTTTGAATTCAAGGAAAAACACACATAGCTAGGTTAAATTATACATAGTATTTTCCTTTCTAAAAACAACATAAATGAAATTATACCCCCTACCATTAATTTAATCCAAGGTTATTCTCCTTCTTCTTGAATGACTTTTAAATTTTTTAGTTCTTTCTCTCTACTCACTTGTGTCTTCCTTCCCATATCATGTCATACCCAAACCATATTATCCCATTCTCCTAATATAATCTCATCCTTAAGGATTTAGTTTCCTTCCATAATCCATTGCTCTATTATTTAAGTTTAAAATCAATTACCATCAACTTAAGTTGACCATCATTTATTTTTATAAATCATGCATGTTTAATATTTTACTTTCAAGTCTATGTTTCTCACTAAGTCTACCCACTTAACTCATTATTAAATGATAATTCTAGACATTCATACTAAATGTAATCCATGCATTGGACTTAGCTCTTAAGGTAGCATTATTATTGTAGTTAAGTTTTCTTAATTTATATGTAATAGGTAATAATTCCATTTATAACATAAAACTAATGCCACTTTCATTTCAATCTTCTAGATAATGATAATTTCATAGGATATCAATGAAAACATTGGTGTTAACTCAAAAAGGTTAACTACATTAAAATTTTGAATAACAATGTGACTATGGAGAAATTAATAACCAACTTTTGACCGCAAAGAGAATTCTATTGAACATTATCATCTTTCATCACACATAAAGATGTTATAATAATGATAACATTGTTATTATTTAATCATAGATTTATAATAATGCCTTGACTATTTCTTATACATAAAGACATTAAATCAAAACAATGATATTTACCAAATATCATTTAAACTAATCACTATGTTATACAATACATCTTTTTGTAAACATCACCAACATGATCATAAAACAACATTTTATGAGTAAATCTATGCACAAAATCATACATGAGATCACATAATCAGATCATCATAATCATCAACAGAAACATGATCATAACAGGAGTATATTATCTCTATAAAAAATTAACTATATAAATCAAACAAATATTTAAATAAGTTATTCTACTATGGTGTGTGTTGGGTTACTAGTAGTTCCTTTATCATCCCCTAATCATCCCATCTATGACATGTTCTCTGATGATTCTATCCCTTTATCATGTTCTAAGGTAATATGCAATCTTGCATCCACCTCATGACATGTAGGTAGTTAGTTCCAATCATCATATATATCAAAAACTAATGATGCATAAGTAACAAATATACATCTATAATGTAAAAAAATAAAAATTAGAGTTATCACATAATTAATCCATCATGTAAAATAATCAACATATAACTATCCCATAACAAATATATATCATAAATCTCAAATCAAAATAATATGACCAAATGATAACCATAATAATCCGTAGATTCAAAGTTTATATTACTTAGGGTGAAATCAGGATGTAACATCATTCCCCCATAAAATTGGTCATCATCCTGATGATACTTATTCAAAAAAAAAGTTTTGAATAATAAATATATTTTAATAGAATAAAATCATAGCATCTAATATCAAATCATGAAAACAAATGTGGAAATAGCCTATAGAACTCATCAAAGTCCTCCCAAGTAACATTATCCTCAAAGTATTGGTCCCACAACACCTTAAACTATGACACTTCTCTATTATGTAAATGAATTTTTTGAGTGTCAATTAATATAATTTATTCTACCATGACCACCCTAATATCCAAAATCTATAAATCATTCCAATTTGTTACATGTAAAAGATCAGGTATATACTTTTTATGATAAGTTAGATGGAAAAAATTATGTGATAGATCTAGGGTTGGTGGTAATGTAAACCTATACGTTATAATATTTTCCACTTCTAACACATCAAAGGGTCCCAAATATCTTGGTGATGGTTTCACTAACTTCCCAAATTTAGCTGAGCTCTATTATGGCTTACATATAAGAACTCGTTATCACATATAGAAAATTACCTATCTATCCTCTTAACATAAACATAACTCTTATATCTATAATTTTCATCATCTAATCTCTGTCTAATTAATCTAACTTGTTATTTTATTTTTTAAAGCATCTCAATCCCAAAAACTACCATATCCTCTAACTTGTCCCACCTAATTGATGTCTTGTACCTTCTTCTGTATAATGCCTCAAATAGTTCCATCTTCAAATTTGATTTGTATGAGTTACTGTATGAAAATTTAATAAATGGAAGATAATATTACCATTTTTTTTACTTATCCATGAAACATACAAAGAAGATCCTCTAACATCTAATTAACTTAGTTTGATCATCAATCTCTAGGTGATATGCAATGATGAAGTTTATTTATGTACCAAAAGTTGAATTCAGAGTTATCCAAAACCTAGAAGTCATCTTCAAATCATGATCTAAAATGATCTTATTTTGAGAACCATGAAACATATACAATTAATTTATTAACCTGTTTACAATGGTAGGTGCATCATCTATCAAATTTCTTGGTGTAAAATGAGCCACCTTGGCTAGTTTGTCAACAACTACAAAGATCATATCGTGATTGCTCCATGATATTGGTAATCCTTGGAAAAAGTTTATATTGAGTCAAATACCAATTCCAATCTAGTATACCATACAAATATAACAATCCATCTAGGTGCACATGCTCAAATTTCACTTGATGACATTCTAGACAATGTGACACATAGTCTGCTACATCTTTCTTGATTCCTTTCAAGAAATACAGAGGTATAAGTTATGTCATGAGTTTTGTTATTCCTTGATGTCCCAAATATGGGGAATTATAAAATTCCTTTCTCAATATACTCTATATAATATCTCAATATCACACATACATCCTTCCATTAAAATGCAAAAAACCATCACTCTCTAATCTAAATCCTTTATATTAAGAATTCTGAGCATTCCTAGACAATGTTTTTATGACTTGATCATAGAATTCATATTCTAGTGATAAATATTGACTATTTTGACCTCAATTCAAAATAATTGAACCAAATTATAGTTAAAAAATTGTATAGGTGTCTATTAGGGTCTTATATTATGTTTCATGATCTTATAAATTGTATGTAATGTGTCACTATTTTGTCATGGTCATCTTTTAGTCCTTTATGTCTTATGTCATCCTAGGGGTCATATTTGAGTCATTTATGAAGGTTTTTATGTCTTACATATAAGGATAAGTGTTCCAAAGTGTTTCTCAATGTCCCCATACTATTCTCTTATCAGATATGTCAGTCCTAAGTAAGAAAATTGTAGGTACTACATTGAATTCAAGAAAAAAAGTTAGAAAAAGAAGTTTTCATAGTTGTATGACTTTTATAGAAGTATGGCACATGTGGAAGGACTATAAAATAACTATTAAACTTACTTGAAATCATTTTCATGTTTTTAAATATTTTAAACTCTTTAAAATCACCTTAAACCATTTTGTTCTCCTATTGATTTACTAGGCAAGTAGAAATGACCATCTGGTTTTGGTCTAGTACGAATAACATAGGTTGATTCAAGTCATATATAATTGGTTGTATATATTATTATTATTCTAATTCCATTTAATGTAATAATTTCAAGGATTAATTATTTTTTCTCTAGGAACCATTGTTTATAAGTCTACTTCCTTTTTCTACATCTTTATCCTTACACCTTATAGGTTTCTTTTATGTTTGTAATGGTCTATATAAACCAAGTAATTTATGTGGTCCTTAGGAGCATGTAAATCCTCTTCAAATTATTATTGAAATGTTTTACACATGTGAAAGTCAAAATATTTACATGAATCATCTTATGTTTCTAGTGAAAGCTCCATTTCTATGTTATAGATAGTTTTCACTAATTACAGAGAGTTCTTGCTCTTGTAGTGGTTTTAAATGAAGGTGAAATGTTTTATTTCATGATTCTAATGTCATTTTAATTCCAATTATTAATAAATATTAGTATCAAATTCTATTATTAATGAAGTGATATTCATATATGGGACATAATCAGACATTTATGCAAGTATTCATCTATAGGCAGGTAAAGGAAGATCTACATAGCCATGGTGATGTAATGAAGAGATTGAAAAGATTTAATAAGTCTCATAAGTTGTAAATCACATATGTGATCTATCCAATGGTGATTTTAGTTTAGGTGAGATAATATATATTATTCCATATTCAAATTTATAGCTTGTGTCCTACATATGCATCTATAGAAATCTCATATAGAGGTCTATAAACATTATAGTGGAGATGTTTGAATGTTGTTGAACCTTATCTAAGGCCTTGAAGTGTTGAAGGTGCCATAACAATAAATAGTGGATCCATAGAAGGGAAAATAGACCTGAAACCATATTAATAGTTGTAGAAAGTAACTTAAGGGATACCATACCTTAAACTTTCCAAAATAGAGATGTGGCCCTTTTTTTAATCCTTTCATGATAAAGCCTCTTGAGGTATAAACTGGTTTAAATTTTTTCATGATGTGACCCAATCATAAGGGTAGTGAATTGACATGAAAAGTGGTTCTTTGCTCCTAAGAGGTGATGTAGAGGAGGCCTCTATTTTATACATTCTTTCACTATAGAATGTTAGTGTTCTCTATAATGTGTTGAATTTTAATTGACCTTGTAGTCCAAGGTAGCATAATAAAAACATATCTCCATAGAAATTGACTCTATTAAGAAGAGAAGGAAAATAGTGTACCAAATATCATTGGAAGGAGTTGAAAAATATAATTGTGACTTAGACCAATGCCTATAGGTCCCCTTTTAGGTTACAAAGTGACATCTACAGTTTTACTGTAGGATGATGGTGCAAGTTGAACACAATAATTTTTATGTTGGTCTAACTTAAGGTATGGTATAGAAAATTTCAAATATGATATGAGCTTAAAGGACTTGAATAAGGTCTTAGATCATGAAACACGAGGTCAAAAACCATGTGACACTTATAGGTATGTCTTTTCTTGAGTAAAACAAATAATCACATAGTCCACAAACAAAACTTGAGCAGTGAAAAGAGTAACTATTGAGAGAGTTGGCAGAAGTTAGGATGATGGATATGATGGGGACCACTATCATAGTGGTAATAACCATATCATTTGATCTAAAATACAAAGACTAATCTCTAAATTTTAGTCTACAACCATCCATATAAACCTAAATAATCAGTGAGTTCAAGAAGCCTATCTTAAGGTTTTTTGAAGAATTTAGGGATCTATGTACATGGCCAAATCATGAAAATTGGTAAAAAGGACCCCATAATGTATTGGAGCTTATAACAATCTTAAAATTATTGATTAGATAGGGTATATTCCCTCTCTTCTATATCAAATAGATGACACCCCCAAAAAGTGAAAAATTATAGGTTTAGTATGGAGATTAGAAATAATCATAAAAAAACACATAGAGGTGGTGATGAGTAGTTATGCACAAATTAGGCCTATTAATCCTAGACTAGGATCAAAGCCCTAAAGGGGTTAAATATATTTTTTGAGGTAAGATGACCATTCCATCCTATTTGACCACCTAAAGGGGGAGATATAAGGTTGTTTTAAACCTTTAATTTTCATAAATACCATTCAAGTTAGTCACCTTTGGCTCAAACCTACCACAAGGTTCATAGAATGTAAAGAAGTGATCGAAAGGACATTTTTCAAAGATCACACCCATATGGATGCTTAACATTTAGAATTAAGGATATAGCAATGATTGAATAGGGACCTAAGATTAAATTTGGTGGAGTTTTTTTGATGCTTCAACATCAGAATTGTATGAACAATATTTAAGGGTCAAAACCACATAAAACCATCCAAAACCCTTGATCTTGACCCAATGGAAAAAGGGTGAATAAAATTGCATCCAGGAGGGTTAGTATGGTCAAGAAAGTGATTGGTACTTGTATACATTTTTCTCAAGATCCTCCCCATAATATTGGTCGGTACCCTATTTGTATGGATAGGGTACATAATAGGTTTTATTGATAAATTTTGAAGTTTTTCAAGTATAGGGAAGCCTTTAAGGATGAGGATAACTTTGGGAGATAAAGTGGGACATAATATGACCCCTTATTTTCATATATTTCTTTAAAAAGGCACACAAGTATCTTTGTAATCACCTTCACTTCTGGTAGTCTGTGGAAGACAATGAGAATGAGGAGTGATCACCAAGTGAGAAGGTGACAAGACAAATTGGGAAGCATTTTAAGGTATTATTGATGGATTTAAGGAGATGATGACACTTTAAAAGTGTCATATCACCATTTCATGTATTTTATTGATAAATTAAAGGCCATCTTGGTGCCAAATGTGAAGATAGGCTTGTAGAACTAGTGATGGTGATTACAGGTAGTTAAAAGACTTATCTAGAATAATGCTAGTGATTAAGGACACATATAATGCATGTTAGATATTTTTATTAACCCACCAATCATATTTCACATCTGTTATCTCTCCCTGGTCTACTTTGGATCACTCAAGTAGGGTGAAATGATGAAGGCAATTTCCAAGAAGATGAATGAAGGGTCCTATGCTAGTTTTGAAGAGTTTTCATTCCTTGGAGGGAAATTTTTCTAAAGATAAATTTCATGGTTTGTTTCATAGTATACTCTTATAAAACATAAATAATTCTCATACCTTGAAAAGTGGCATTGTGACCCTTGATCTCTACTCTTCTCTCTCCTCATATTTTATAAGTACTAGCTATTTTGTCTCTTATTTTATAATTCCACACCATGTATAACAAAGCCCTAGTATTTTGATATTTTAATTTTCCTTTGAATAATAAATGAAATTTATTTTTTATTTCACAAACATCTTTTATAAGTGTTTGAATTGATTTATGATGAGTTCCAGTGATAAGCTTTTATCCTTGCTTCTCATAATCCTTTCATGTTTGGTGCAAGAAGTTCTCATTATAACAAGTCATATGGAGTGTAGCTAGTGTGCTTGATTACCTTAAAGCATACATGTTCCCTTAGTGTCTTAAATCTAATCTCTGGTCCACTTACCTTTATTTTTTTCATACATATCACCTTCATATTGAATTACAAGTGCTAGAATATTCTAGAACTATGAAGTTAGTGTTGTAGGTCTTGTCTCTTAGTGTAAGGGTATGATAATATTTTGGATATACTTATGGTATATCACCCACTTAGAATAGTATATTTTAATGCATATTTATACCTCTTTTCACACAAGCAATTAGATAGTTTAGGTGATAATAACTTAAAGGCCAATCTAGGGAACTAGCCCTTAAATCTATAGGGCTACCTCTACTATACAAAACCTATAGGCCTAGAGGTATTCCAATTTTGACCAAATATTAGAGTATGATTGAAATACATCCTCTAGTGTGAAATATTTTATGACAAAAATAACTCAATCACATGATCCTTAAAATTATTCCTAATAGTAACCATGACTGTTATGTACCTTTTACGACTTAAGGCATTAACTATTCTATTTTATTTACCTTTGATGTAACTGATATTAGATTCATAGTCAAACAAAAAATCTAACTAGCATCTCTGACAAGCATTATAGTATTTTTGGGTGAAAATTTGCTTGAGTCCCAAGTTATATGTCTTGAAGTCAAATGATTTTACCAACAAATAATGTCACCAGACTTTCAAAGCATGAATAATTACTACAAGCTCAAGATCATGAGGGGCATAATTCACCTCATAAGGTTTCATCTTACTTGATTTATAGTCCACTATTACACCATATTTCATAATAAATCCTCGTAGTCCCTCTCTTGATGCATTTGTGATCATTGAAAATTGACCATTGGGATAAGGAATTATCAACACTAGTACCGAAGTAAGCCTTATTTTTAATTCTTGAAAAGTTACTTCACACTTTTATAACAAGATAAATATTTAGTTCTTCCATTAAGAGGAGGTAATTGGATTATCTATCTTGGAAAAAATTGGAATGAACTTTCTAGAATAACTTGTTAATCCCATAAAACTTCCTACCTCATGCACATTCCTTAGTGCCAACCACTCCATAATAGCTCTTATCTTAACTAGATCTATAGAAATAATATATCCTAGATATTACAATCTAATCTTGAAAAAATGTCCACTTAGACAACTTGCCATATTCTTGTGTTTTCATAACCATTATAGAACTAGTTCTAGATGCTCAAGGTGCTCCTATTCATTCTTATAATATATAATAATGTCTACCATAAAGACCAAAACAAATTAATCTAGATAATCTCTAAACATATTTTTCATGAGCTTCATGAATGTTTCTAGTGTGTTAGTTAACCTAAAGGGTAACACTATGAACTCATAATGCCCATAATGAGTTCTAAAAGTTGTCTTTGAAATATCCTCATCTTGAATCCTCAACTAATGGTAACTTAATCTAATATAAATATTATAAAGATCATTTCTCCCTACATTTGATCAAAAAATCATCTAAATGAGGTACTAGAATTTTTTTTTATAGTTTCATTATTCAACATCTTAAAATCAATGAAAATTCAAAGAGGACCATCCTTCTTGACAAAGATAACTGGTGCACCCCAAGGTGACACATTAGGCTTGATCAACCCCTTTAACAATAATTCCTAGAGTTGATCCTTCAATTCAGCCAACTTAGTGGTTCTCATCTTATAAGGTGTCTTAAACTATGGTTCCAATCTATGTATGATATCTATAGAGAAATCAAACTCACATTTAAGAATAAATCTTGGTAATTCTTCTAGAAACACATCATGAAATTATCTAAGAAATGGGTAATATTCAAGAGACATTTCTTTAGGTTCCTCCATTTCATTTATCTTGAATACAAATTCTTCGCACCCTTTTCCCTGAGCCCTCTTGAGTTGCATTTCTAAAAACTGGTTGAGCCTCACCTCTCTTTTCTCACCTTGAATTTGTGTCTGATTTCCAAAATCATCCAAATACTCAACCTTATTGAATTAGTATTAAATCTTGGACTTGTGTTTTGAAAGTCAGTTGACTCCTAAGATCACATCATATGATCTTAATGGTTATATAAATATATCCATTACTATTATGAATTTGGGTAACCTAATCTCTCCTATAACTAAACACTTGTCAATCATAACTTTTGAGTCATTCACATACTACACCGAACATGCATTTTCCAAACCTCTAGCTCTTCTAAGAAACATACCAGGCATTATCAGAGCTACAAAACATTTGGTATCCCCTATATCTATTAAAATATAAATTGGATGTTCAAAAAATACTTGATAGCTCTATGGTTGACACTTTAAATTTGGCTTTCTAGTTATCAATTGGCACATGAATACATTTCTATATATTTCCCTATTAAAGATTTGGACCTTGGTTCTTTGACTTGTCTTGAGTATATCCATGAGCATAATGGTCTCCTCTACAAATGAAACAAATTCTAGGTGGTCATTTCCTATCATTCTATGGTTTTCCCTTGAAACTACCTTTGAAATGATTGTTGGTCTCTTATTGTTTGATCTAATGTTAAATTTGGCATTATAATTCTTGAACTGACCCTTGAAGTCTCCACTCCTCTTTTTATAGTTCTTCTTGAAATTTATCTTAGAACTTCCAAAGTTTTTATTAACCTTATCCCTAGCTTATGCAAGAGACTTCAACTTCTACTCCTTAAATTTCTTATCAAAGACCTAGTCTATGGTAGAAGGTCCATAAACATCTACCTCTCCACCAATATGGGGTTTTAATCCCATGATAAAAGTTTTGATATTAAACCTATCATCTACTTGGTACTGAGGTACACACTTCAAAAAATTTATAAACTACTCTTAGTACTCCTTTATTTATAAATATTCATACTTCAAATTATATTAATCTATGATATTTTGATGAAAATAAATTTATGGAACCCACCATGACCTAGATAATGTCACAAACTTATCCCATGAAGTGATGGTTGCATTATGGTTCATTTTCAACTTATTTGTCCACCATGTATTTGCCTCACCAACCAACTTGTATGCTCCCCAAACTTATTTAGTTACCTCATATTAGTTTTGAATCTCAAAATACTTTTCCATCTCTTTTAGCCATACATCAGCTCCATCACCTAGGATAGTTCCATCAAACATAGGTAGACTAACCTTTTTCACATCCCTAGATAACTCTTCAAATACCTAAGATCTTACATGTTATTGGTTTTCCTATTGAATGGGATGACCATTAGGTTATTCTTAATTTTATTCCACTCCATGGCCATGAACTTCCTTTTCAAGGATTGTGATTTGATCCCTGATATCCTTCATGACTATGAGAATCTGATTCAACTTTGCTATTTGTTTAGTATCAAATTGGTTAAGATCAATTAGATGGTTATAGTCATTAACATTTGAAACACACTTACCTGATTATCTTTCTCACACCATTAATATTTCTCTTTGAATATAATAATATGAAAATTTTATCATACTTATTAAGTCTTAGAGTTTGAGCATTTACTCTATTACCACATGTAAAAACTCGTCATGGATTATATTATAATAATGTGGTAGTTTTATTTTTAAAAATATTTACTCAACATTTATTATTTAATTATATTACACCAAGAGAATATAATTACTAATTTTTAACATAATAATAAATCATATTATACTTAAACAAAATAAAAATAATAACAATTCCAATCACTAGCATTTCATGTAACATTACATAATTGGAAAGAAAGTAATCATGTCAAAATCTAGCCATGATTGGTAAAATAATATACCTACTATTTTTGATGTTTAAAAAATAATATAAATACATTTGCATTAGTCATTTTACCTAAATACAATTAATAGATATTATGTTCCATGGAGATCTAGTCAAACTAACTCATGTATATCTATTAATCTCAAGTGTAGTCTTCAAGTAAGAACTGAAGTGGGGAGGAAATCATAATCCAAGTGATTTTCCATAACAACCATGAACCATCAATCTCTTTTACAATCCCTCATCAAGGAATTTCCCTCTCTTCATGGATGAGTAGATAGTGATAGTGAAAAAATCTATAGAGACATGCCAATACACATGTGCTATAAGATTTTTACTACATGATGTGTACCATAAAAAAATTACATTCTAACATTATATCACACAAAAACATGAATAAAACATATGAAATGACAATGTATATCTAACATTACTTTGGCAAAAAATTTAAAATAGAAATTGATCTCTAGCATTAGTCGATTTCATACACACCACTTGATTGATTACCTTCATCTTGCATTCATGATGCCAACTAAGCTAGTGAAGTTCATCTCACTACTTGTTTGACATTATTAATTCAAAAATAGTTAAATATAATATAATATATAAATATATGATTTAAATAGACTATTCCTATTAATAGATATGAAAACATGCTAAGTATAAGATATAACCATAACTATGCATTTAGTTTGTTAAATGTAATAAATGATTCTCACATAAAGTGATATTTCAAATATAATGAATATACCTAATTACTATATGAAGATCATACCATCTGAGCATGAATCATATCGATTTTATAATTACATAAACAACATAATAACTCATTGAAATCTTAATCACAAGCATACATGTACCATATCTAACTTAATACAATAATCCAAGCATCCCTATAACCAATCTATATTGGTAATGTTCAATTGCACATAACATGTTATATACAACTATACATAGTATACTAATTTATATATTTATAACAAGGTTTAATATTTCATTTATACTATTTCTCATATATGTTATATAAATCCCTTTACAATTTTACATACAAAAATCCAATCAATGTATACTATATTAAATGTTTAAAAATTGGTTTAAAATAATCATAATAATAGATATATTAGTCATAGTCAAATACTAAGCTTCACTTCATAAGTAGTTAAGCCAACTAAATTTCAAGAATCATTTACAAGTGGATAACTAATGCACAACCCATCGTAATAAATACTAAATATAGCACAACTAGCATACTTAATCATTGAATAAGATATACACATGTAAAGTAATCCTATATTGTATATCTTGAATACATAACACATGTATATCTTCTAGTTCAACCTTATCAACGAGTTATGGTAACAAAATGTGTACAATATGAGTTTGTATGTATATATTTACTGTGTATAAATTGTATTACCAAAAATCCAAAATATAAATAATTTAAATTCTTAACCAAATAAAATCAACTACACAACTAGGAAATTTAATTATTTCACAAGAAATAACATATGTACAACTAACCAAACCCACTTGACTAGTTATAATAAATAAATGGTGTGAAATATGCATTTACATATATAAAATCAAGTTTAAACCTCAATATGGAAATCTAAGGTAAAAAATAAAGTTGCACCCAAAATTTGATTTGTAGTAAAGAGGAAATGTAGTTTTCTTCATACATTTTCCATTTCTTTCCCAAACGGAGTATACAAAGCTTCCCATATCATCGAGCTATTAAACCCAAATAATATAAAAATATATATAACTATGTATATACATATAAAATACATAACCAAATACATAAATAATTGAATTTAAAAGCTCTATCATTGATTAAACATAATTATTTTGAAAGGTCTTATACACAGTCATAGCTTGACACAATCAAATGACATGTTCACCTTCTGAGTATTTACCTATTTACTCAGCCACTAGTTTATCCTAGTCTACTATTAGAGAAATATAGATTTCATAGGACATAATAAGAGTATACATATAGGAATCATTTTCCTTAAGAATCTACATAATTTATAGTATAATGGAATTTTGCAGTAGATTTACCCATTCATATATACTTTACACCAAATAAATTAACTAAAAACATACAAAATATATTATTTTTATCCCCTAAGAATATAAGAGAAAACCATCCTTAGTATACAGTCAAAATCTCAGGTTTTGACAATACCTAAATCATCCACTTTGCCTAAAACTTGTATATAGCCATATCCTAAATTGGCATAATAGATTCATGTCAGAGGAAGCTCCTTATATATTTATAAATTTAAGTATAAATGGTGTAAATTATATACTATAGTTCTCTATTATGGCATAATTTTTACCATAATAGAAATTACACATATATATAGTCCATTCACAAAAGTTTATAATTTCAAATGCAAGGAAAACCATAGACAGTATTTTCTGTTCTATAAACAACATAAATTAAATTGCATCCCCTACCAATAATTTTCTCTAAGATCACTCTTCTTATTCTCGAATGGGTTTTTCATTTTTTCATTATTGCTCTCTTTGTGCCTCCTTGGTCCTTCCTATATCGTGTCATACCCTCATTGTATTCTCTAGTTCTCTTAATATAATTTCATCCTTAAGGATTTAGTTTCCATGCATAATCCACTGCTCTACCATTTTGGTTTAAAATTAATTACCATAGACTTAACTTGAGCTTAATTTATTTTTATAAATCATGTATGTTTAATCTTTTGATTTTAATGTTGTATTTCTCACTAAGTCTATCCACTTAAGTAATTCTTAAATGATAATTTTAGACCGGCATACTTAATGTAATCCATGCATTGGACTTATTTCTAAAGTTAACATTATTATTATAGTTAGATTTTCTTAATTTATATTTAATAGGTAATTATCTATTTAAAAGGTAAATCAAACAAAATAATAATTCCATTTATAATATAATACTAATAACACTTGCATTTCTATCCTGTAGCTAAGGTTAACTTCATATGATATCAATGCAACTATTGGCATTAAATCAGAAAGGTTAACTAGATTTTAATTTTAAATAGCAATGTGACTATGGAGAAATCAATAAAAAACTTTTGACCACAAAGAGATCCTATTGAAAATTATAATATTTCATGACACACATAGATGTTATAATAATATTAGCATTGTCATTATTTAATCATATATTCATATTAATACCCTGATTATTTCTTATACATAAATACATTAAATAAAGACAATGATATTTACTGGATATCATTTAAGCTATTCATTGTGTTAGATAATTTGACTTTGTGTAAACATTGACAAAATGAACATAAAACAACATTTTATGATTAAATCTATTTACTAAAATCATACATGAAATTACACAATTAGATCATCGTAATCATCAACTAAAACATGATCATAGTAGGAATATATTAACACTCAAAAATAAGCTAACTATCTAAATTAAACAAAGATTTGAGAAATTTATTCTACTATTGTGATTGTTGGGTTACTAGTAGATCATCTATCAACCCTAAATCATCCCATCTATGACATCCTCTTTGATGGTGCTCTCACTTAATCATGATTTTAGGGAAGAATCAATCCTACATCTACCTCATGAAAAATAGGTAGTTAGTTTGAGTCATTATATATATCAAAAACTAATGATGCATAAATAATAAATATACATCCATAATGTAAATAAATAAGAAAGTACATCTATCATATAATTACTCTAGAAATGTAAACTAATCAACATATAACTATTCCATAACTAGTATATGTCATAAAGCTCAAATAAAAGCAATAATAATCAAATGATAACCATAATAATCCATAGATTAAAAGGTTATAATACTTAGGGTGAAATAGAGATGTAATAGATGTAAAACATGTAGGAAATAGACTAGAGGAATAGTCTAAAAAAGTTTCCAAATTCTAAATTAAATACCCTTGCCACCACATACACTTGTGTTATCCTGGGATGATTTTGTTAATGCTAGTGTCTAGATCAAATTCAAGTGTCTAGTATGGAATACCTACTAAAACTAGATGAAACCACCTACATGCTTCTAGGTTCATCATTGCCTTCCCTCTATTGCATTTATATCTATGTCATAAACTATCATTCTTTGTCAAATTATCAAATCGTAGTTCTTCATCCTCACATTATGTATGGGAAAACTAGGTTATTGGGAATGTGATATCGATCTCTTTAAAGAATCCTCTATCAATTATCCCTAGTGTAGCCAATACTCTAAAGAGGGACTCAAAATTATTTAGTTATCCATAATGTGTCAGCTTGTGTGTGAATCATGAAATGTGGGATAAGCAAGTATAATAGTGACATATCTTGTAACTTATAAAATATAGCTCTTGCTCATCTCTAGACCATGATGTGTATTGTCCCTATGACTGATATGGAAATAAGATAAAATAAGGAAGTTTTTCTCACTTGAGTGGTTGATTTAATGCCATTTGGTATGAAATCTAGGTCTGTGATAGCTATTTCTAGGTGAGAAATGAATGATGATTGAATAATATCTCTCATTAAAACACTTAGGTTGATCTATAGGATATGTTTCACTTAAAGTTAGATTACTTTAGGGAAATAGACACTTGCATTGGGATAGGAATATGTAATGATGTAGGCATCTAACTAGGATACAAGTGTTCAAGAAGTTAGAAAATAGGTGTAGGTTTAGAACTTGAAAAGGTTGAATATAATTAGGTTTACAATATCTAGGAAAGTAAAAGGCTTAGTTCATTAGAATGATACTAGTCAGACTAAGAGATAGGTAATGAGAATAAATACGTAAAAGATGTGAGACTTTCAAAAGTGAGTGTTTTTTAAAAACTTATAGAGGTTGAAGATAATTAGATTTATAACATATGGGCAAGATATAAGGATTGGTTCATTAGAATGTTATTAGTCAGACTAAGAGATAGGAAATTAGAATAGATAAATATAATATGTGAAACTTGTACTATTATAGGTTGCTTCATTTATCTCATTCTTATATGTCTTTATAATTTGATTGTATCTTTAGGTATTGACAGTTCATGTGTTGCTTATTTTTTTAGATTTCTTAGTTAACTTGATTTGTATATCTTTGGCCTCAAGGATGAATGTGCATTAGGGACAATATCCAAAATAGTTCATCTCAAATTATTACTTGAAATCTTTATCCATAATGAGTTTTTTTTTCATACTTAAGTAAATAGTTTACCATGAACTTATAAGGAAAATAAAAATTATGTTTCTTTTGGAATACTCTAAACACTATCATTATGATGTTCTCTTGTCAAAAATAAAAATGTAAGGGATTAGTATTTTATTTTGTCATTACTATGATTATGAAGGTTTGAATTTACTAAGGAAATGATGGTAAGCTATTTGGTTGCCATGACTAGTTATGAAATTTTGACTTCAAGTTTAACTGCAAAAATAATAGAGTGGAGAACTGAATAAGGGAGTTACATTATCGATAGCTCATATAATAGTAGTATACATTGGTGTTCATGCAATACGTGCATGAATGATGACAAAATAATAATAAAGAGAAAGAAGGGAAGGAAAATGCATGGTGAAAGGGATAAAATAATTTAGAGCTCAATGGAAAGAAAAAGAGTTTTTCTTCCACATTTCTGGACTATAATCTTTAATAACCAGGTCAATTTTCCTTTAATAGTTTTTAAAATATAATAACAAAATGCTATATTTTTATATCATAGGTTTTTATACATGTATTAAATGTATGTAAGATTTGAATTGATAAAGTCTCGATTGAAAACTCTAGGATTTCAAATCTAGGGATGTGAGGATGGAATTTGATTCCATATTTATGCCTATAAATATAAGGACCAAAACCAATTTGATAAAGAAATAGCCTTTTATTTTTGATAAATTGTTATTGATTGATAGAAGTATCATCTAGTTTTTTATTAATCATAGTCTCCTTCAAATTCCTTAACCTGTTACCTTGTTAGGGATTTTACATTGAATATTTTTATCCTAAGTAAATGTATCATATTTTTTTTAAGGATTTTAATGAAATGTAAAAGTAATATTTAAGTTGAATATGATGTCACCTAGGTCTAAGATATTTTACCCAATTATAGGAATAAAAAGTAAATTTATGTTTGAGTAATAGTATTGAGATTTTCCTGGAGATATTTCAACTTAGTAATAACCTGAGGGCTTATGAGAAGTTTTAGATTAATGGTGGAAATATCAAGATATAAAACTACTTAGATGTATGTATGTGTACACACACACATAGACACATACAAACACACATATATGTATATATATGTATGTATATACATATATGTGTTTGTATATGTGTGTCTATATATATATATAGACACACACATATACAAACACATATATGTATATACATATATGTGTGTGTGTGTGTCTACATATATATATATATATATATATATATATATATATATATATATATATGTTGGGACCCCTTTTTGAGAAGACTTGATCATGCACCAGCTAGGCCAACCCTAGGGCACAGAGACCCTTGGAGGAAGTGAAGGACCCCTTTTTGACACCTTGGCACTAACTAGATTAGACCCTTAAAGTCCCTATGACAATTGGCTGATAGTTGCATAGTGTCACAATTTTCAAGGCATACCTACTAGACCTACACATAATGGTTTGAGGCTTGAGGAGCATAGAGATATTAGTTGAATAGGTAGGCATATAGACCTAATTGATATCCTATCACCCACTACACACCTTGATTATCCTATATGGTGTAATGGAGTCAATAAGATCACAACTATCCATCCTTTGGCACACACCTATCTAGTCAGCAAGAAGAGTGGACAACACCTATATAAATGAGGTAACATCCAAGAGAAAAAGAGAAGGAGAGACTATAAACAGTGAAGCTTTGGAGAATTTGAGAGTGATAAAGGGATTAAGTCTTTAATTCTTAGTATTGGATGTAAGCCATGCTTGTCTATGAGCCTCTAACATTAGTAAAATAAGATAGAGTAGTGAAGGTTACTACTAGTTATTGTAATGTATGCAAAATATTAATGAATGAATATCGATTGCTATGATCAAATGTTATTACATTATAGATTTTTAGAATTGTGAGGTTTTTTCCCCTTGAAGAATGTTGATGAACTGGGACTCAACCCTAGTAGTAAGGGGTGCCCTCATGCCACTTAGTCCTCTTACCCATCATGAAATACCATTGTGCTAGATCCAATGCTAAATTATGAACATAGGATGAATAGACATCCCCAATTAGAATCCCTCACCTTCATGTATTGATAAAGTCTCAACCCCTCTTATTTGAGCACATGATGATGGACTTATCCATTTGAGCCTCGATGTAAGAGGCCCAGTGAATCTTTTGAACCACTACACCTTACACATCTATCAACTATGCCATAATGCAACCAGACCAACATGAACCTAGTCCCTACACTATCACACTTTGAGTGAGTGCATAAGGTTTGAACCTTATGTTAAAATTATGCCAACATGCCAATGTGTTTAAATTTTGTGTACCAAACCTTTCTCCCCTTGAACATAACTCCTTTAACCCTAGAAACACCTGATAACTAGAGTTGTACACATGGCTGAGCATTGTGCCTACTTAATTGACACACTTCACTACAACATTTTGGTTCCATTACTGGGATGTGTTGAATTTCATTGATAATATGGTGTAGTAGAGTGATTATCTGAATATCACTAGAGAATGTTGAGCACTAGCTAGAGTAAGTTGAAGATTGCTTCATGTAGAATAATCCCATGTGTGAAGAAGAAAATTCATGGAAATAGGTGCGGACTTATCTATATGACCCATTATATGAATTTTTTTTTGTGAGCTACCTAATCACATATATAAATGGTTGGATAAATATGTCGATATTAGGTGAATAAGTTATGGACAACACCTTGAATTGATCGTAGAACATATAGAGAGGCTAGAAAGCCTAGATGAAGTTTGGGTGCACATTGTAGATAAGTGGTGAAATGGTTCTTTGAATAGCTACATGTTAGATTTTATAGTGTCAACATTTTTATTCATAGAAGGACAAAATCATGAATTTATTCAAGAACCAAAAGTCACATTCATCAAAAGACTCCCCACTGAGCTAACGAAGCTCATGGTCGATTATGAGATAGAGACCATAAGGATGGAAGGCTAAAAGTCCTTGTGTGTATGGGAAAGTATGAGGGGATAAAGGGGGAAGTGTAGGAAAGGTGCCATGGAAGAGGAATAGTAACTTGACACCTGATATCTCTAGAGTCTGAACTACAACAAGTACAGATGAAGACTGATGGAAGACATGAAACCAATAAGTGTTGATAGGACTTATAGCGAGCAAGAATGGCATAGGGAAGGATATTTTGAAATACCATAGTGAATTGAGATAGAGGAAGAAATAAGTGGTCAGATTTCACAAGTTTTTGTTAGATACAACAATCTCCTACAAGATAAGGCACATGAGGATGCACTAGAGACACCTACCCCTTTTTAACCTAAAATTCAATCCCATACATTAGATTCCCCCTTTGAGAATATAATAACGGTGACTAAACCTATTACCCTAATAGACTATGATTGGACCAATATTTTAGATCAAGGATTTGTGATTGAGCAAGTGATCTCATATGAGGATTTGAGTAATGGTATGGTTGACTGAGCTAGTGCTAGTCTAAGTACCATGAACACAAACACAAATATTCTCATGCAAGGAATGTCAACTACAACAACTAGGTAATAACGTATAAGAAGTGGTATAGTGACACCAATGGGTAGATATGTACCATAAAAATCTATAGTATAACCTACTCCATTAGGTTTAATGCTCAACCCTACCAGTGAGGGCATTGGAGGATCACCCCATGTGTAGACACAAAGAGGTCAAGACTCACAAAATCCCATGCCACCACTTCTACAAATATACTATGATATAGCCATGCATCTACCCGAGTATCATAGATTTGAAAAAACTATATATCATGTGCTAAAATTTGAATTATAGTGCTGTACTTAGTGCATTACTTAGCCTATGTGTAAGGTAGCAAAGTTTATGACAACCTTGCTAGATCATGCCCATAACTAGTATCAAAATTTTGATCTGAACCAAGCTATAGTTGAATATGACATGTTAAAGGAAGAATTCTTGAAGGAGTTTGAAATTTATAAGTTTTAACAATAGATCATCATGGTGATCAAGGAGATCATTCAAGGGTTATTTGAGAGTGTGCACTTGTATGATGCATAATTAAAAAATATCTTGTCCAAGTTTTCTTATGATATCCACCCCTTATAGCAAGTGTAATGGTTAATTATAGGCCTATTGGTTCCATTCATAAGGGTGTTATCTATTAATACCTTTAAAAAACCTCATGAAGCACTTGAATTTTAACTCTAAGCTAAGGTGGTAGGTAGCATCGACATTAGGATTAGTCCTTTCATAGAGGCATAGATTATGTCGATAGCTTATCAGCTATGGAAGCTTACTATTAGATAGACACATGAATATCATAGTGGGATATGGTGTACTAAATTTGAGATAGAGGGGAACAAAAAGAAAAACTACCCAAATAGGAATGTTCACACAATAAATCCTAAATGGGAGGTTTGTCAAGGATTACATGCCTCTCAAAACTACCTACTATTATAAAAAAATAGTCAAGTAAATATTATAGCTTATTGTAATATGTGTGATGCCTACACACATGTGATGTTATATTGTAAATTCATTGATGAGATGATCCAAAAAATATAAAAAGGTGTAAGGAATGCCACAACTTTAGGTGATGGCTAGGCAGGCTAAGGAAATGAGGCCTATGGCCAAAACAACATGAGTTATGGAAACCAAAGACGAGTGCATGGCCAAGGAGGTAGACATGGTGGAGGTATATTATCCCCATTATATTGCTATAGTGTGGGTTGAATGATCATTATTATCATGACTTCCCCACACACCTAATATGTGGGTACTCTCAAGGCCCACACATAGTCAAAGACTACCTATATCTCTTTAAGAATCTGATGCAAGGTTGACCTAGCATGGATAAAGGAGCTGATATGGTACAATGTGAGTCCAAATAAGTGAGATGGGACCCCAAGCCACAATATACTCCCAAGGGGCCTCCAAAGATGTAGATCATGTTGTGGAGTGGGCACCACCACTCAGCCACCCACCATACCAAACCCAAACCTACACTTGGAATATGACAAGTCAAGTTGCATCGAGTGCATGATGTAGACAAATCAAAAAGTGGTGCCATATTATTATCCTTCACAAAAAAAATAAAACCTATAATAAATTATGACCATGATACAAGACTTGTAGGGTAAACTATAATTGGCCAGAGACTTGGAGGCACAAGCCACCGCAACATGTAGAAAACAAGACTAGTAAGAGGCTAAAATATAGGAGTTGATCAAGATCTTATGCCTCCTATAGATGGAAGGGGTTATAATCCTAATAAATAACTTACTTCTAATGCATCTTAACAAATCACTAGTGTGGAAAGCCATCTCCCAAGAAATAGAAATTTCAGCCCTACATATGGAGCAAATGTGAGAAGTGAGGCATACTCAGAACACTGAGAATGACTAGGAATTGCTAATAGATGCCACTATAAATGAGTGGTTGGTTTTTGAATTACTGGTTGACATAGACATAGAGGTCAATATCCTAACCAATAATGCCTAAGATAAAATGGGGAGGCCACCCTTGAAATTGTCACCACACACGTTATTCATGGAAAATATGACCTAAGTGTAGCCCATAGGGATCCTAAAGGGCACCATTGTGGACATCATGGGCACTAGGTTCTAATCTAACTTTGAGGTCATAGAGTTAGTAGAGGAAGAAAACTAATTGTCACTCTTAGGATGACCATGGTGTTATGCAAACAATAATAATATGTACTTCAAGAAGCGATATATGACATAGAAAATGGCAAGGAGAGGGTGGTGATACCTCTTTTAAGTGACCAAAGGCCACCTTACACTAAAAGTGTTAAAGTTGAGGATGAGGTCAACCACATTTATAGTATCATAGTCCAAGGAACTGAGAATATCAATCTTAGTGAGCATGGGGTACTCACATGGGAAGATGGCCAATCAACCATGAATAAAATGGATGTATCTTGTGAACATTGGGTTGAGGAAGCCTATGAGGTCACTGGGCATAGATGCCATCTGGTGTACAAAGTTGGATCTAGATTTTTTGACATAGGGTTGGTAAGAATTATGTGACCCTAGAAGAATTTGACTCCTCATGCCAAGAAGATGGGAAAGATAGTGATCTAGATCAGTAAGGGAAAGTTCATAGCACTCCATAAGTATGAAGTAAACTAACCTATCGGTAGCTATTTATAAGATATTGAGGCTTGCATCCCAAAGGAAATTGATCAGTTACACACATTAGTGTATACACTAAAAACTACTATCGTGTACTGGTGGCCCACTCATAAACCAAGCCTACCCACTTGGTAGGATGTGAAGGTCACCATGTGTACTAGATTTGGTAGAAGTAATGAGGATCTGGACATACCCCATATAATGGAAACTCTGACCCAATTTCACACATCTAGATTTGTGAAGAGACTTAAGAAATCTATGGAGAAAATGTGCCATGAGACCTATGGGTTCATGCCTTCTATATAAATCTGAAGACATGGGCATGGGCATGGTACATCATGAATGAGACACACTAGAAAATAGGAAATTGGGACACACTAAAGGAAACATTTGTACACACTTTCTCCTTCTCTTCATAGAATTTTTAATTACTAGAGCCACTACAAGTCATCCACCAAGCTATGTTTAAGGACACATCTATCTTTAAATAATACTTAAAAGAGATGTTCGAAGAGAAAGAACTAATGCTTCCAACTTTATTCAAAGAGATGGTGCTCCATAATGACTCTAGTGAATAATATGATCATACTTAGAAGGAGTAAAATTAGATGGCCCCGATAGGTAAGTAAAAGCTCATGCACCTCATTGATGATAACTCTCTAGATGATGGAGACCTGATGCACCTTCAGGTTGAGATGATAGAGGGAATGAGTTAGGGTGAATACTCCCACCAAGAAAAAAAATAGCCCTATCACGTACCTCTGAATACCACCCAAGCAGACATTAGTGTGGAAGGTTAGCCAAATATGGCCAACTATAGGTGCATAATGGTCTGAGGTGAATCACATACATGTCATCAACCTCTTGAGGGAATTTTAATATCTCTTCCCACATAACTACAAGGAAATAAATGGCACCCACCCTTCATTATGAAATATGAGAAACAAATAGGTGGATGGTGTAAGACTAGTCAAGAGGTGCCCTTATTATATGAACCCTAATCTTTGTGCTAGGGTGAAAGTAGAGATCGATGGAATGTTGGCTATTGGTATCATCTACCTAGTGTAAGAATTAGAGTGGGTAAGTCTAATGGTCATCATAATCTATAAGGATGGGTGCATATGAATATGTAGCAATTATAGGATGTTGAATTCCACCTACATCAATGATCCTTTCCCAACACTATTCATTGATGACATCCTAGATGGGGTCTTAATTTGTAAAAAATACACTTTATTTGATGGGTTCTTAGGTTACCATCAGGTGCAAATAAAGGAGGAGGATAAGCCCAATAAAACATTCATGATTGAATGGGGTTGTTTCACTTATAATGTGATGCCCTATGGGTTGAATAACATGTCATTCATATTCTCTAGAGTGGTGATCATCACTCTCAAGGACTTCATCCACAAGTTATTCCAAGTATATCTAGATGATTAAACCATACATGGTCTTATAATGGACCACCATGATAATATGTGCCTTATGTTTAAAAGGTACAAATAACTCTAGATATTATTGAATTTGAAGAAGCACATCTTCATAACCCTGTTTGGCACACTACTTGGGCACATTGTCTACAAGGATGGACTACTCAATTATCTAGCAAGGATTGTAATAATCATCTAGCTCTAGACCCCTTCCATGTAGAAGGATATTCACATCTTCCTAGGTCATTATGGCTACTATAGGAGGTTCATAATGGGCTATGAAAAAATCATCGTACCTCTAGAGGAGATTTTGTGTAAGGATGGCCCATTCTACTGGGGTGAGATGCAAGAGGAGGCATTTGACACTTTGAAGATGAAGTTGGCAAATGTGTCGATACTTTAGTTTCTCAACTAGATGACTCCTTTCAAAATTTATGTGAATGTATCAATATCAGCCATCGATACCATTTTTGTGTAACCAAGTAAAGGCAAAATGGACCACACCATTTCCTTTACAAGTAGAAAGCTAATGTAGGCTGAACAAAATTATACCACCATCAAGCACAAAGTGCTAGCAATGGGTTATACCCTACAAAAGTTTAGATGCTATCTTCTAGTAAAACCATTCACTTTATTCATTGATCATGAGGTGATAAAATACCTCATAGACAAACCTATTTTACATCATCACATTTTTAAAAGGGTTGTCCTCTTCAAGAATTTTAATTTTCAGTCATGGTTAAACCTAGAAAGTAGAATTTGGGGCTAGACCACTTGTCCTACATCAACTATGGTGATGTGGTAGTGCCAACTAAGGACAATATGCTAGAATCATAGCTCTACCAAGTTCATCATGTTCTTAAAGACTTGGTGGATATTTCCACTTTCCTAACCTTAGTGCTAACACCACAAACATTGTCCCCCAAGGAGAAAAAATAGCTTGTTGTCTATGCCTCTCCCTTCCAACTCATTGAAGGGGAGCTATACAATATGAGTAGGGATGAAGTCTTATACCAGTGTGTTTTGGGACATGAGCAAGACTCTATCCTTCAAGAAGAACATAAAGGGATAGCTAGAGGACATTATGTTAGAGATGTAATATCATGCAAGATTATTCAATCAAGGTTATGGTGGCCAATCCTATTTAGAGATGATAAGGAGTACAAATAGGCATGTGTTGTATGTCAATGCATTGGAAAACTAGACCATCATGATGAGATGCCTCTCATACTTATTTTATTCTAGGTACCATTTGATAAATGGGCCATTGACTTTGTAAGGACAATCACCCCTATAACACAATGCATAGGAGCCAGATATATCCTCATAGTAATCAACTATTTCATGAAGTGAGATAAATTAGCACTGACTAAAAACTACATAATCATAATAGCCAAATGATTCATTTGTGAGAACATCATTAGCTAATATGAGTGTTCATTAAGTCTAAATAGTGATAGGGGCACTCATTTCATCCATGAGATGGTGTGTATCCTTCTAATGGAATACATGGTGGTGCACCACAAGACCACCCCATATCATCCCTAGGCCAATGGCATAACTGAAGCCTTCAATAAGATCTTTAGAATGTACCTCACCAAGATATGTGATGTATGTCATAGAGATTAGAATGATCATGTATCTATAGTATCATGGGCCTATCACATGACATATAAGAGCCTAAATAAGGCTACACCATTTCAACTAGTGATTGGTATTGAAAAAATTCTACCCTTAGAGTTTTTAGTACCTTCTTTGTGCATCATGAAAATTGGCCACCTTGATTACCAAGAATCTTTTAATGTAAGGTTGAAAGAATTAAAATTTTTGGTTGAGATGCATGCCCATGCCAAGTGGGGTCAACAAGTTGAGAAGATGCACTAAAAGAGGTGGCAAGACAAGCATATCAAGCATAAGGTGTTGACGAAAGGAGCCCTAGTATTTTTGTATGACTCCAAATATTTTTAGCACCTAAGCAAGCTATAGATTTGATGGATGGGTCCCTGTGTTATCTATCACATTTTAGAAACTATTACATGTAAATATTGCACATTTTCCAGTTAAATTCTTTAAGGCCATTTCAATGGAAACCAATTGAATCCATACCAAAAATAGGGTGGTTCTCATGCTAATGATACTCTAAATCTTTGGTCAACATTTATTTTGAGTTGAGCTAACCAGAATAAGGTTTAGCGTAAGCCAAACCATGTGATTTTTTTCATTTATTTGGTTCTTGTTAAACAATTTGATAATAGGTAGTGTGAGATGGCCATAGATATCCCTATGTTTTACCACTCCATTCATAAATCCAATCAAGTGATTCAAGCACTTGTGCCATGAGTGAATGAGGCTAGAAACCTAAGTTATGGTTACATGAAGCTTATACATCAAGTAATTATAGAAAATGAAACCTCTATGTAAAAGGCAAATGTTGAGGAGACTTGGATCCCATGAGGCTAAGACCAAAAAGGTGCAAGAGTTAAGAGATCAAAAAGAGGAAATGGCCAAGGTAGAGGTGGCTACTGAGGTCATTCAATTGGTAGAGGTAGATGAGCATAAAAGAGAAGTAGTGTACAGGGCATAGGAGGAAGAGATGAGTAAAGTAGGCAACGTGCCTAAATAAGAAACTCCATCTAATATAGGAAATGAAGAGGAAAAGATGTTAAATAAATGGAGGGAAATGAGTCTAGACCAAGACCACATCAATGTAGTTCTTGGCTTGCACTAAAGGTGCAAGGAGTTGAGGGCCTTGGGCCTAACCTAGGTCGATATTGATCAACTCTATGTCAAATAAGTTAAAAATAGGGAATAAAAGTTGCCACACAATTATCACAAATAAAGAACAAAAAAGGAAAGGTGTAGAAAGAGGAAGAGATGGAGAGCACATAGGTAGAACATGCCCAAAATAAGGAATAGGAAACAAAAGTAGCCCAAGAGGAAAGGGTACACATGCTAGAGGGATGAGAAATAAAAAAGGGTTCCACTAGTGTAGAGCCTAATGGAAAATAATCCAAGCTAAAAATCAATGTTGACACCCAAATATTATAAGAATCTACATAAAAGGCACACCCCAACTCTGAGGGGGTGCCTGAGGAGCACAAAGGTGATGCTAAAACCTTAGAAAAATAAGAAGAGGGAGAGGTGCCAAAATAGGAAAAGGACAAGGGGTAAAATTCCATTAAATAACCCCCACAAGAAGAATGAGATAGTAATCCCAACACCAGTGAAGAAGAAGAGAGAATTGAATAAATAGGTACTAGTACTAATGCTAGTGAAGAAGAAGAAGAAGAGAGAGTTAAAGAAATGGAGACTGGCACTAACACCAAAAAAGAATAAGATCTCAGAGAACAACTAGAGGTTGAGCCTAAAACCATGAGAGAGTGTAGATGGGTTTCAAGGAGGATGATGAATTATACATGATAAAGTGCATGCCTCTAAGAACTACCACAACCCTTATGCACCACCAAGTCTCATGGGCCATGGATTGATACATGAACAAGCTAAAAGTCGAGGTCCCTGCAAAGGCCGTCTAGCATGTCAAGAAGCTATAAGATGGCCATGACTACCACTTGTTAAAACCCTATGACATAAACCCCATGTGATTAGCTAATGCTTTGATGAATATGGAAACTTGTGTAGCATACCAAACCTTCATCAGTGATGTTCACACCAGTAACTGGAATAAATTTGTTAGAGACAAAAAGAAGGATCTTGAGGAAACTAAACTCAAACTCTAAAAATTGATCGAGCATGTTAATTAAATGGAGCCCTCCCTCTAAGACAACATTTACTACTCTAACATGGAGGTTGACTACGCATGTGCACTCATTGAGTTTATGATCCATAGGCTAAAGCTAGTCCTGAAGGAGAAGGAAGACCCATATGAGGCTATAAGGGGTGGACTAACACAAAAAATGGAATAGGTTAAAGACCTCTTCATCAAGCTTGAAGAATGTATCAAATAATTAAAGACCATTTTTTATAAATTCACAAACTAGGTGGAGGTCATCAATGCATGCTTCAAGCAAATAAAGGAGGAGAAAGATGCCTTGATCTAGCATTCCTTCATGGTTTCAAGGATTGAGTGCATGCAAATGATGGCAGAAGTCAACTCCCTTAGTAGCCAATTAAAAACATAAGAGCAGCAAGACCTTGAGGTAGTATTTTGTGCCTTCCAAATAAAGGCTAGAAAGTAGGGTGAACTCCTATATGGAGGAGTGAGGAGGGTAAAGGAAAGGCTAGAAGCCTTTGAAAAGGAATTGAGAAGCATGAATGTACTTTATCTAGAAGTAGAATACACAAACTTAGCTGGTAATATTAAAGAGTTAAAGGTTACCATCCAAGGCTTTGAAAAATTTAAGGAGGATTTATGACTGGGTGTACCTAAATTTTATACACTTAAGGTGCTTCAAGCCTAGTCCAGGGTGGACTAACATTTTTTTATAAGGTGATGTTGGGACCCCTTTTTGATAAGACTTAATCCAATGATAGCTATGCCAACCCAAATGTGTGGAAACCCTTGGAAGAAGTGAAAGACCCCTTTTTCACACCTTCGCACTGACCAAATAGAATCCTAGAGTCTTCACATCAATTGGTTGATGGTTTCATAGCATTGTGATTATTAAGGCATACCTACCCAGTCCTACATGTGATGGTTTGAGACTTGAGGAGCATGGAGATATTAGTGGAGTATGTAGGCATATAGCCTTGATTGATATATTATCACTCAACACACACTCTGATTTTCCCATATGGCATAATGGAGCTAACAAGATCAAAATTACCCATCAATTTGTACATGCCTATATAAAGGATGCAAACTCTAAAATTAAAATAGGAGGAGAGACCATTAATAGTGAATCTCTAGTGAATTAAAGAGTGATAAAGTGATTAATTATTTAATTCTAAGAAGTGGATGTCAACCATGATCATCTATGAACCTCTAGAATCAATAAAATAGGATTGAGCAGTGAAGGATACTACTAGTTATTATAATCTATGCAAAATATTAATGAATGGATATTGATTTTTAGGATTACATGTTACTGCATTATATATTTTTGGAGTTGTGAAGTTATCTCCCCTTGAAGAATGTTAATGGACTAGGAATAAACCCACCATGAAAGACCCTTGTGATAAACCCATCACCGAATGGTGACCTTAGGATGAATAGACATCCCCAAGTGGACTCCCTTACCTGCATACACTAATAAAGTCTCAAACCCCTCTATTTTAGTATGCACTAATTGATCAAAAACTCAAAATATTTAGTTTAAACATAATTCAATAATCAAGAAAAACATAATTTTAATAATGTTATCTCTGAGAAGAGATGTTTTATTGCTCAAAATTGTAGATATAATATATGCCTATCTCTAGGAAGAGATGTCTCATTTAATTTTTAAGGTTACATCTAAATTTATAAAAAAATTAAAGGTATTAAGAGGATGTGTAAGGTCATAAATCTTTAGGGATATTAAGTGGTTTGACTTCCTTAATTCATAACACTATAAAATTTGAGTAATTACTATTTTTTGAAACTTATTATTTTTAGACTGCACTACTAAAATTGAAATTTGGGGCAATTAAATTCGATTTTTAGGGGTAAAACGCACTAATAAGAGCTCAGTTCCATATCATGACTTTCCCCTCATTCTTAGCTTTCCAATGGTTCAAACGGGGAGTTAAACGGAGCTATGGTGCAAAATTTATGACTCCCAGAAGTTCTGCCACCAATTAGGGTAGAATTGTCACCCGAATTATCACCTAAAATGATACTCAAATCACTAATGGACTTATCCCTTTGAGCCTTGGCACTATATTCCTAGTGAATATTTTAAACCACTACACCTTACACATCCCTCAGTTGTGCCATGATGCAACTAGCCCAACATGGACCTGGTCCCTTCATTATCACGCTTAGAGTGAGTGCATAAGGTTTGTGCCGTATGTGAAACTAATTCCAACATTCTAGTGTCTTTAAATTTAGTGTGCCAGACCTTGATTTCCTTGTACCTAACTCCTTTAAACCTATAAATTCTTGATAATTGGAGTTTCATACATGGTCAAGCATCGTGCCTACTTAATTGACACACTTCACTACAACAATATATATGTATGTATGTATGTATGTATATGTGTATGTGTGTGTGTGTAATGAGATATGAATATCTTATGTGGTTTTATAAATTATTCATAATATTTATTTTGGAATTTTAGTAAAAAAATTTCATGATCAATTAGGTTATAAACATACAGTTGATACATTTTTAGAAAATATTAAGTGTAGACATACCCATTTATGCAATGTATACACTGTAAATTAGTCAAGAACCACACATATCATGTATTTTCATATTCCTTTAATAATAGACTTTGATTGGATAATATGAGGCTTCTACACATCTAGCCATATCTTTTTGTCTAATTTGTCGTGGTCTTGTTTCAAACCCCAGACACCTTTTTTTACCATTCCTAGTCATTCATAGCCTTTTAAACTTAACTCTTACTAACCCAAGTTAATATTTTAATTATTATTCCATCCCATAGGTCTAGGACCCTCTAGAGAATATCACCCAAATAGTAATATAATTTTGAAACCTAGGGTGTCCAATTTTTTATTATATTGTCTAAGTGCAAATTTGGCTCCAATGGTCAATTTCTTCTACTTCATGAGTCCTAACCCTTTTCATATATTCATCCTTAAGTCTTCTAATGTTTTCTAAATATGAATAAAATATCCAAAATTTAAAATAAAGAGTCTCCTATATGAGGGATTTCACAAGGCATTTTAGATCTAGAACTTACTACTTTAGCACATTAGACATAATAAAAATTAGTCAACAGTATAGCTTAGCTTCTTTGCATAAAACATATACTTACATGCTTGATCAAGAAAGGGAATAAGCTAAACTCATTCTTGTATCAATAATGTGCATTGATTATGAAATTACCTAAGTGAGAACTACATTTGATCTAAGACCCTAGTTTGAGGGTTAATATATGCAGTAATCAAAATAGTAAGGGTTCTAGATCATATGATCATTCTTCCCCAAACCCAATTTTTCCACCTTTTAATTTTGATATATTTGTTATTTTCTTGTGTGTAGATTAATATAGGTACTGAAGACTAAAATTAACCTATAACAATCTCCACACACTGTCATCCCTCAATATTTCATAGATAATGTCATTAAAACATGGAGAACAAAACCCAAAAAGCTTAGATCTTCAAGACAACAACACCAGGATAACACTAAATTGTCAGATAGTAGGGTGTCCTATTTTTGGTGCTCTTATCATTTCATAGAAAGAAATAAAAATTTAGGTTCCAAATAGTGCCCTAGTCCTGTGTATAAGTTTTCAGTTTTTGAATCATCTTGTTTTTCTAAATATGTACTTTTCTCCTTTCATGTAAATTAATTTGATCAAATTGATGTAAACCTATATTTTAATACATTTTATTGTAATTTTATCCATAATCCAAATAACTTTATTTTTTATGAACTAGACCATAGCTCCACAAAAATAATAAAACATTTAGTGACCTTGACTTACTTTGAAAAAATTTAAAATCCTGGGTACCCTTAGGGTTTTTCCTTCATTTTTTGTGAAATAATTATTTTACAAATTTCTATTTTTTGTATTAATTTTTGTGCAATTATTTCATTAAAACATATTTTTATAATTTAAATTATATCTATAATTTTCAAAAACTCTAAACACCCTAGCTTAAAAACCAAGATTTCCAAACTAGGTGCTCAAATCCCAAGTTCCCCTCCCTTACAATGTTTAGAAATTAATTTCAAAATTTTTGAAAATTGTTTAGTGTTCCAAAAATATTTTCAAAATTTATAAATTAGTAGTTATTTTGTAAAAAAAATTCAATTTCTTATTTTTGTATTAATTTTTGCATAATTATCTTGTTCAAATTAATTTTAGAATTTAAATTATATCCCTAATTAAAAAAATTCTAAAACCCTAGCCCAAAACTCTAGATTCCTAAACTAGGTTCTCCACCTTCAAACCATTCATCCTTGCAATTTTTAAAAATTAATTTCAAAATTTTAAAAAATTATTTAGATAGCCACAAGTATTTTCAAAATTTCCCTGTTAATAGTTATTATTGCATTTATTTGCTTAATATTACTTCATATTATTTTTGGTGAAAGAAATAAAATGTCCACTAAAGCACTTCTTCCCTCTCAAATGGCCACTAAGGCACTACAACAAATGAAGTCAAAAACATGGCTAACCACTTTCTTATGCATGGAATGCTCGACTACACAATAACTGATAGTAATACATTTCTATCACTACCTCTCCAATGTGCACCTAAAGACAAACCAACAAAATACAAGGATGCACAATCAATGGCATCACTACCCATATCATCCTGAAATGTCACCCACTTCCCACTAACTAGTAAATGTAGAATCTAATACACATCCTCTAGGGGCATAGTGATCTCCCCTATAGGAAGCCAAAATATACAAGTGTCTGCGTTCCACCTCTCACATAAGGTGGTGATCAAGTACCTATCTCACTACATAATACCTAGGTCACATACATGACCCAATCTTACTCTACTCTATCATGGCTCTCTCATCAACTAACAAGGGAAACATACTCAACATCTCCATCACTTGGCCTTTATGGAACTCTCTCATCCACACCTTGCCCTAAAAACATAAAAATATAACATATACATCAGTCAATCATGCTAGGAAAAATATCTAAACTACACAATGGTAGGAAATAACTCAGATTGAAAAAAACACTATCCCTAATAGACAATAGTGTTGTAGAAGGACACTAACATTGGACAATGGCACTAAAACTTGGACAACAATGTTGTAACCTAGATAGGAGCGCTACCTCTAGGATATGAGTGTGAGAACCAGCCAAAAGTTTTCTAACCTACTTAAAATATCCTAAAAATGTCAAACTCAAGTTTTAAAAAGTAAAAAACTAGGTACTTTCATTACTCACTAGGGTAATATCTCCACCGGCTTGGATCTAGCCTACCGTCTACTCAAAATAGGTCATTGAAGGTTCTTGTCTCCTAGACATTTTCTCACTCCAGAGCTCCAATATTTCAAACTAATCAATTAAAAAATGAAGCCAAAGTCAATCAAAATTCCTATATCAACCAACTTTTTTATTCAAAGGGAAAACACCATTTTTCACATAGCTAAAACCCCATAGCTCTATTTTAAAAACTATATTATTTAATAGAACATGATAATGATACCTTATACATAATGCATGCCTTTCTCTCTCACTACGTCATCTACCTACTATGGCACACACACATCCCTATATCTCTTTTGTACCCCAACCTATAAATTGGTACTTACCAATCAAAACCTCATTCAAACAACCCAACTAAATCAATCAACTTTTCAATCCATTCATTATAATACCACCTTGTTTGCATACCATAGCATGAATGTTTATAATCTCTATTATACCCAAACAAAACATTTGGTCCCAACCAATAAATAAAACATATAAATCCCAATAATTCAACTCTCACCAATCAAATAAAAGACTTTCAATCTATTCACTACATGCCAATGTAGTTCATATTCATATGCCATTAGTCATCACTTTTGGCTCAACCTCCTCTATCACAGATCTCATCCCTCTCCCCAAAAGGGAGCATCAGTCTGACTATCTCTACAAATTACCTAGTATACCTATCCACTCCTATAGGTAAATATACCTTGGTTCTAACACCTCCAGTAGTCAAATTATCAGATTTAGCTCATATCAGTCGAAACATACAGTGATTCATACTACATGGGTCTCTTACTAATGTTTTTACACCTCTAAAATCTAGATTATTAGAATTACTTAGTATAGATTGGTCAATATTATACAATGGTTCAGATTTTATGGACACATAGTGACTTTGATATAGACTTAGACTTAGACACCAGATTTGAGAGCATAAACATTACTACATGTCTCATACATACAAATTTATATAGCATGGCATAATTATAGGACCAAAGAGTAGATTATAGGCATAGTGTAGAGCACATTATTTTGATCTCTAGTTTTACACATGCGATATGGCATGATAGATCATGACACATGTAGTTATACAAATTTCTAGATTATTTAGATACATCACTCACATAATAGATTTGGGGGCATGACACGGATGATCATGTTCTTTAGCATCCAAGATTATATAGATTAGAATGGAAAGACATGTAATTTTTTATTACATATTTACTAGAGTTTTTAAATTACACCAAGGCATACCCAAGTTGTGACCAGGTTAGACTATATGATCATCTATAGTGGTTGGTCCATAGCATTACTCAAACCTAGGAGTTTGTGTGGGAAAGAGGGTGGACATTAGTTTTAGACCTCCAAGAACTTCTCATTTGTATTTCATATTATTTAGAGTGGGCCCATGATCAATCTTGTTCTTCGGATCATAGAGATTCTATACACACATTCTAGATTACATGAGTTTGTGTGGGACAAAGGGTAGACATTGGTTTTGGGCCTCTGAGCATTTCTCATTTTTCATTCAGATGTAGTATAGGGGGCATCCATTTTATGGATTCCTTCTTTCTCTAGGCACTATTCATTTCCTTATCCACTTCCTTGGCCAAGAAGTTGGATCTTTTTTATCACATTTATCTCCACATAAGTGTGTTCAGGTACACATTCTTTCTTTATTTTACTCTAATACTTCATTTCATTTCATCACTAGATTAAAATGGGGAAAAATGTATACACCCTAAATTGGTCAAATAACCACGCATATCATGTCTTTTCATAGTCCTTTCATGCGAGACTCTGACTAGAGAATATGAGTCTTATTCACATCTAGCCATGTCTTTTTGTCTAATTTACCTTGGTCTTATTTGAATCCCTAAACACATTTTTGACCATTCCCAGTCATTCATAACCCTCTAGAATTAACCCTTACTAACCCAAGTTACTCTTTCTATACTTATTCCATCTCCTCTAGGTATTGGACTCTCTAAATAATAGCACCCAAATAGGAATACAATGTTGAAACACAAGATGTTCAATTTCTAGTGTTGTTGTCCAAGTACAAATTTGGTTTCAATGATCAATTTCTTTCGCTTCATGAGTCCTAACCCTTTTCTTAGATTTGTCCTTAAGTCTTCTAATGTTGGCCAAATATGAATAAAATATCCCAAATTCAAAACAAAGAGTCTCCTATATAAAGGATTTCACAAGGCATTTTATATCTAGCACTTACTACTATGGCATATTAGACATAATAAAAATTAGTCAATAGTATAGCTCAGCTTCTCTACATCACACATAGACTTGCATGTTTGATCAAGTAAGGGCCTAAATGAAATTAATTATTTCATATATCATGTATGTTAACTATTCATGTTCCCTAAGGGAGAACTATATTTGATCTGTGACCCTAGTTTGAGGGTTAACATAGGCAATAATTAGAACAATAGGAGTTCTAAATTGTGCAATCATTCTTCCACTAACCTAATTTTTCACCCTTTTTATTTTGATATATTCATTTTTTTAATGTGTGTATAGGAATATAGGTACTAAATAATAAAATAAACCTAAAACAATCTCTACACACTTTTAGGTCTCGATATTTCATAGATAACATGACATAGACTTGGCAAACAAAACCTAGAAAGCTTAGATCTTTAGGACAATAGCACTAGGGTAAGACTATAGCACCGAACACTAGGGTTTCATATTTTAAATGCTCTTGTACTTTCACATAATTAAAGATATATTCAAGTTCTAGATAGTGCCCCAATCCTATGTACATGTTTTTAGACTCTAAATCATCTTATTTTTCTAGATAAGTACTTTTCTCCTTTCATGCAACATAATTTGATCAAATTGATGTAAACCTATATTTTAGTACATTTGATTGTAATTTTCCCCATACTCCAAACCTCTTTATTGTTTAGGAACTATACCCTAGCTCCCCAAAAATAATAAAACATGAACTCATATTAGTGAGGTCAATTAGATTTAATGAGTTTTATGACAATATAGTTTTATCAAACTAAATGTTATGCTCGTAATCATTTTTTATTTATTCTTTAATTAGTTATAGGTTTTAATGTAAGTTTCCCAAACTTATAGTATTTTCATAATTATATAAATATGTATGAAATAAACATATATACTTATTGGTATAGTTGATTTAAATTTAATGGTATGTATAACCATAGTGTGAATACATATGAATAACTAGTGTATAAGTAGTGTGGTATTGGTTATTTTGAGTTTAGTTATAAATTATTGGTCATCTATATGAGGATTATAGTTGATTATTAGAATATAGGTAGTGCTTATAAATACTAAGATATATATTAAAGCCTAAAATTATTACACAACTTAAAGAGTTGCATGAAATCTTGAGTGTAATGAAAAATGAATAATATTCATAATAGATCTAATCATAATCACACACACACACACACACACACACACACACACACACACACACACACACACACACACACACACACACACACACACACACACACACACACACACACACACACACACACACACACACACACACACACACACAAACACACACACAAAAGTAAGGTGTTGATCTTAGGTTATTAAGTTGATATTTAATATGAGGAGCAGACATGAACAAACTATATACCTTTTTTTAGATTTATATAATGTTTACAATGCCTCTTTTATAAGTAAAATCAAGATGAGTCATAACTAGACTATAATTATATCCTGAAATTAACTTATTTTTACATTCAAAGATTATTAAATAAACGCTGTTATGAGCTCATATTAGATACATGAGTTTTATGACAATTGAAAAATGTTATTAGTTATGTATACTTACTAGTATTAACTATGAAAGAGACATATGTTGTAAAATGACATTAAAAACCCCAATTTTTATGCTAGTTTGGTATGGAATATAGTTTACTTGATAAATATGTTACCTTTTTTATAATCAAAAGAGGGGAAATAGCTAGATTCATGACTGATGTTTATATATGCCATTTGATGTTTCATGACATTTAAGTTGTGTTATTATGATTTTGAATCTTTATTTATAGATTATATTTGGATAACATGAGATATTATATGATAATTAAAGTGGGTACTCATTTACCCATCTCAAGATATCATGTGATAGTAATGATATGGTATTAGAGAGTTTTGTGTGAGTGAAATGACTTAGATTTTTAATTCTAAATTTTATAGTGAAAACCTTGGCAAAAGTAATATTATAAATGAGATATTGTAATTTAACTATAATTTTAGTTTACATTTTTTTTTAATATCATTTATGTAGAGGATTGGATTCCATGGTATATTTAATTATTGCATGTAATAGTGATAGTACACAAATGAGTTATGATTGATTTCTCGAAGGTGTGTGAGAGACTATTGGTATGTGGTTGTATGTAACTCACTCAAATGTTTCTCTCCCTTCATCAACTAATTCAACCTTTGAAATTATATTAAGACTATGATATGGATCATAGAGCTATTGAAGTAGTTCATTTGTACTATTGTACTCATTATATTATATATTTGACATTATAATATATTGTGTAGTATTTTTAATGGATATTCATCATAGTATTGTCTATGTAAATTTTAAATTATTCTAAAAACATACAAATAATAGTGGATGTAAGCTTATTCATGGATAATTTATGGTTTTTATCAGTATTTGTTGTACCTGATTTATTATATTCTACCAAATTTTAAAGCTATTTAGCATATAATATTATTTGATTATTTGAACACCATATGGATACAATTGTAGCTAATAGTTTCAAATATTATTACATTATTTTATTTAGATACATTTAGTATATAATAAATAATTTAATAATATAATTTTAAATGGTTTTATAATTAACTATATGTGATAAAAAAGGTCATAGTTATTGGTTTACCCAGATTGGTATAACATTATAGTATCAAAGATTTTAATGTATATATCTTAGACATAATGAGTCCACTAACATAAATATATTATATTAATTCTAGTGAGGAAAATGACATGAGGTAAATCAAGTAGAGAGTGACCTTATAATGTAAACCATAAGGCTAATCCTAATTAGCTATAAGGAGAACAAGCTATGAAACTCGATCAGATTATTATTATCATGAATGATACTAGAGACATAATAACATATATATAGTGATAAATCCATGGAATTTAATAAGAAGAAGAATAGGAAGTTCCATAGGAACAACCTGAAGAGTAAGAAGTGCCTCAAAGGTAAGGGTACAAGGAAGGTCATCAAGTGGCTATAACTCAAGTAGCTATAGATATTTCAAACTACATGAAAAAATTTAATCTTATAAAGTTTCATGGAACTATTTTAGGTGATGGAGTTTAATATTGGATCAAAAAAAAGGAAAAGTATTTTGAGATTCATAACTATTCGAAGGTGACAACCATTGTGTGGGGAGCTTACCAACTGGCTAATGAAGAAATAACTTGGTTGGTTATAAGAATTTTGGGATGAAACTTGATTTTTCCACTACCACATGGGAGTATTTTGAGACTCTTTTCAAATAACATTGGTTACCTGAACTTTATTTTAATAATAAAGTTAAAAATTTAGATAATTTGATGCAAGGGCACTTTTTAGTGAATGAATACTAGGAGTAGTTTATGAAGATATTAAATCATGCTATGTAGTATTATAAGGATGAGTGTTTATGAATAAATAAATTAATTATGGGCCTAAAACCACAAATTAGGTTTGAATTATACGTGCATGGACCATCCAATATGGATGAGTTCCTTGATAAGGTATTAAAACAATATCAAAAGCTGAAATAACTTGTAGATTTTATAGGGAAGTTTAATAAAATACTTGATAACTACAAGATACCCTTTAATAAGAAGAACTATAAATTGAATGACAACTTCAAGGATAATTTCAATAGTCAAAATAAAAGATTTGGTAATGCTTTTGGGAATAGGAAACTAGGAGGTAATTTCAGAGAAGGGTTCAAGGGTGAAAATCAGGGTAAGAGGAAGGGGCTACCAGGTGGATGTTACACTTGTGTAGGAGACCATTATGCTAAGGATTGTCCTCAATGAAATAAAAATGGAAATATTATGAAAACAACCTATTCATCATAGTAGGTAACCTTTAAGCAATGTATTCACATAGAAGTAGATAATTGACAAGCTAAATTCCAAGCCTCTCCCATCAAAATCTCAAAGCTACTAAATGATTTATCTCTAATATAATGTTGATTAAATTATTTATAATTTTTTTAATGGAAAATCCATGGTCTTAGGGTCAAGGTTGATGATGTCTCGTAGAGTCTCACATAAATTTTCCAAAATTCACCATAGTTGTTGATATTTATATAGCACCATTAGGGTCATATGATGTGATTTTAGGAGGGAATTGCCTCTTTAGACACAAATCCAAGGATGATTATTACCTTAAGATGGTTGAGTGTTTGGACGATTTGGGAAACCAAACTGAAATATAATGAAGTCAAAGGGAGTTAAAGCTTAAACAAATTTAAACCATTCAATTGAATAAGGCTCAACATAAGGGATGTCAATCATTAATAGTTAAATTAGATGAAATTGGTAAAGCAAAGGAACCCACCATGGAAGACTAACCTTTGTTTCAAGAATTTTAGGATGTTTTTCTATAAGAACTACCATGAATTCCTCCAAAAAGTTAACTTAATTTCACTATTGATAACATTTTAGGGTCAAAACCATAGTCTAAGGTACCCTACAAAATTACAATAATTGAGCTAGTTGAGTTGAAAGCACAAATTCAAGATATATTAGCCAAGGGTTTGATATAACCAAGTTTTTATTTATGAGGTGCACTTATAGTATTTGTGAATAAGAAGGATTTAACCCTTTGGTTTTACATTGACTATTGTAAATAAATAAATTACCAATCAAGAACAAGTATCATATGATTCACATTAATGATCTCTTCGATCAAATTCAGGGTGCAACAATTGTTTCTAAGATTGATCTTCATGAAGGATACCACTAGTTGAGAATTAGAGAGGAAGATATTTTGAAAATAACATTCAAAATGTGTTATGGGAATTATGATTTCATAGTACTAATTTTTCAATTAATTAAGTCACCTACAATGTTTATGAATCTCATCAGCAATGTATTCAAATATTATCTTGATCAATTTATTATATTATTTTTGGATGACATTCTCATCTACTACAAAATTTAAGAAGAGCATGTCAAGCACCTATAATTAGTTTTAAACTAATTAAGAAAGTACAAAATTTATGGAAAGTTATCCAAGTGTGCTTTATTTAAAATAAGAGTACAATACTTGGGACACGTTATCTCCATAGAGTTAATTTTAGTGGATCTACCTAATATTAGGGAAATTATGGATTGGCTATTACCTAAAAATTTCCATGAGATGTGTAGTTTCATGGGATTAGGAGGATATTAAAAAAAATTGTATAAAATTTTGCCAATATAGCTGACCTAATTACCTCTCTTTAGTGGAAAGAGAAACATTTTTTGTGGTTAGATAAGTGCAAAGAACCCTTTTCAATTTAGAAATATACACTTACTTATGTACTAGTGTTATGAATTATGGATACGAATGACCATTTTTGAGTGATAATTAATGCTTTAGGATATGATTTAGGGGGAATTCTCATGCAAGATGGTTCAATTTTAGCCTATGAATCTAGGAAATTAAAGCCTTATGAATCAAATTATACTCCTCATAACCTCAAACTTAATGTCATAGTTTATTCCTTACAAGTTTTGAGGAATTAATTATTGGGTAAACCTTTTGATCTTAAGATTGATAATTTGGGTCTTAATTATATATTCACCCAACCTAACCTCAATGATTATTAGAGGTGGTTGTTATTTTTTATATAAAATTATGAATTTGATATCAAATACATTATAGGTAAAGATAATAGAGTTTTAGATGACATTAGTTTAGAGGATACATTATAGCATTGGATGGAATAAAGAGTACCTTCTCAGATTAATTATCAAAATTCTCACCTCTAGACAAGTTTTATGAGTAGGTTTAGAAAGCCTTAGTTGAAAACTAAAAAGATCATATATACCAAGGTTTTAATTTTGAGAATGATGGGATTTTAAGGTACAATGGTAGAATATATGTACTTGATAAAGAAAATTTTATGAATATTTTGCTAAAGGAAATGCACAATGCTCCATATTCAAGGCATCCTAAAGTGATAAAGTTGAGAGAAGATTTAAAACCATTGTATTTCTCAAAAGGAATTAAGAAGGATGTAACAAATTTTGTATCTAAGTGCTTGCAGTGTCCCATATTTCATACCTTAATTAAAGTTTAAATTTATTAGTATGGAGTTTTTCCAGGGTTTTCCTATGTCTAGGTACTGTGATGACATGATCTTGGTAGTTGTGGATAAACTAACCAAGGTAGCCCATTTCATTCCAATAAATTTAACAAATGATGTATCTTTGCTTGCCAAGAGATTTGTGAAATAAATTTATAGGTTACATTGGTTTCTTAGAAATATTATTTTATATAAGGATCCTAAGATGACTTGAATGTTTTGGTAGACTTTAAATTCATCTTTTGAAACTCATATAAATTCAATACTAATAAATTTACACTTTAATGAAGTTACGAAATATGGGACACTGCAAGCATTTAGATACAAAATTTGTTACATCCTTATTAATTTCTTTCATGGAACAAAAATGGATGGAAAAAAAAGAGGATAAAGCAAATCTTAGTTGATATTTTGAGAATGTATCGCATGGAACAAAAATACAAATGGGGAGAATACCTACC
>JARHVA010007822.1:165000-325000 GCA_037957365.1 Torreya grandis
TTTCTCAAACCTGTATGAAATAAAAATATATACTTATTGAGCTAGTTGAGAATGGTTGATAAATGTAAATTTTATTGGTATGTATAACTAGAGTGCCAATACATATGAATAATTAGTGTATAACTATTGTGTGACTTGGTATTTTGAGTTTAGGTATAAATGATTGGTTATGTATATGAGGGCCATAGTTGATGATTAGTGTTGGAAACAATTTCCACCATTGACCCCTAGAATGTTTAGATTGATTTTGAATCATTGTAAGTGGTCATTTTGATTAAAACTTCCTTTAAATGGCATGTTAAGCATTATATAAGGTTTTTTTTTTTTTTGTGTAAGTCAAGGTTTATGCCATATATGAGAAGCCTAATGACATGTAATGAGTATTTTAGGTTGTAAGAATGTATTAATGAGCTATCATGATGAACATCAAATTTAAAGCTTTTATTTTAGGTAAATGTGATCTATAGATTATTTTTGAAAAATTAAGGTAATTTTTTAAATGCTAAGGTAATGAAAAATTTAATATGTCACTTTGCAAGTCCAAAAGGCCTTAGTGATGTCTTATCAAGTGGGTCCACTATCATATTTAATGGTCATTTAAGTCATTTGATCATGAAATGGGTAAATTAAATGGTCTAATCAACACAAACATGATCATTTTAATATTAATACATTCATTTCCTCTTTGTAACTTCCCTCTTACATCTTCAAATATAGACCAACTGTAGAAAGACCTCATTCAAGTGCATAAAACCTTATTTTATAATTTTAAGTGCTTGTTGATAGTTTATGAAAGACTCCATTCTAGGATTGAGGGTTCAAGAATATATCCATTTAGTCAAGGAGATATGTACAGGTAGAGTTGAGTTGTTTTTTAAAGTAATGTGATATTTTGAGGTTGAAAAAAAGAAAAATTTGAAAATGAGAGAAATGGGTAATTTTGAACATTGAGCATATGAGTAGAAGATAATAATAAATTTGAGGGATATCTATTAAGGTGTTTTCCAAGTTTAATAACCTATGCAATCAGATGAAAATAAGACTAGAACCCATTAGGGCCAAAATTCCTAAGATGGTCTAAAACCTTAACAAGCTTGAAAATAATTCTTGGGGCCATATGAAATATATAAGTGTATAAATAATAATCTACATACATGGAAAATGTTTTTTCATATATCATAGAGTCATTCCTAGTTAAAAAATAATCACTTGTAGGCTCCCTTTTTCTCAAACATAAAACTTGAGTTGCCTAGTCAAGATTATAAGCTGGAGAAGGTCTATTTGAAATGCTCAAATGTAAGAGGAGGAATTTCATGGATCTTATTGTTCTTAGGAGAGATAAGTTTTATGTAATCAAGAATGCATCAGATCTACAAATCAATCCTAACTCAGAGAAGATAGATCTTACTTACACTTTAGATTGGGGATACATTAGATAATCAAGAACATGAACAATATGTGGATCCGCTATGATATCTTATCACAATAATATAATTAGGTAGGATTCTAAACCCTCCAATCAAGAAAAAATATGTAGTAACACTAACTAAGTCCTATGTTTTCATATTCACTATACTAATAACAAGTAAAGCAAATAAATCTAATCTAGTGCTCACGAAAGCTTGTCGCACAATATGGGAGTTAATAAACAAAGAAAATTAAACATTCAAAAGGGAATCCTAGTTAATCCATGTATAGGTAAGACCCTAATACATGGAGAAAAGGAGTAATATTATTCAAAATCCAATACTTATGCTACTTTTATATACTATAAAGAGGAGTAAAGTTAGAGATACTTACCTAAAAAATGAACTCATCGATAATCAATCTCTCCCTTGGAAAAAGGGGCTTTGAAAGAGGTTGATGTGGTTTGTAAGGATCACTAAGAAAGGCCAAAACATCCAAGACTTCTCCATAAGACTAGATTATCAAAGTATAAATCGTAATATAAGACTCTTCAAGTATAATGGTGTAAGAGTAGATTGTAAATAAGTGAAAATGAATAATAATGATTGATGTATCTTTAATAATGGTGAAATGATCTTGTATATATATGTGTATTTAACCCTAATCCCTCTTGAAATTTTTGGTTGATAGGGTCAACCCAATTAACCTAGTACTATTATTGACAAAACCTCATTAGGTTATAGGCTAAGTTGACCAACAGTCAACCTAAACCCTATATGAGTTTCACTAATAAAATTATAAGGTCAACCCAATTGACCTAGTATGATAAAATGTTAAAATGTGTTTTAGATTAGGAAAAGGGATACATAAGGTGGTAAAATACTAGAGGAGTGTACAAAATATGAGTAATAACTTAGGGAATGTTGAGCTGGTTACATTGGTAATAAATGGAAATAATGGACAACAATCTTATGAAGCACTAATGGTCTACCCACCCCTTTCTTGGTGTTCCCCATAAGAAATTCACTTAGAGAGATTGAGACTCGATGGGTTCTTATAAGATAGAATGAATTGATATGTGATAAATATTGAAAATATTATGTGTATGAACGAATTGATATTTGATAAATATTGAAAATATTATGTGTATACATATTCCCCACTTGAATTTCATCATGTGTCACTCAAGTGCAAAAGGGAATGGTACTTCAAGAAAGAACATAGTAACACACAATGTTGTGGTTAAAAAAAATATGTATTTTAAAGCAAAAGTAACTAAAATTAAATGATTGAAAGTGAAATAATTGAAAATTAAATGTGGTGCATACCTTAAATTACCTTTATCACTATATGGTTGTCTATTTTGTTTTTAGTTTTGATTATGGAGGGATTAGAGACTACTTTTGACATACCCAAGAATACAGAACTAAAGAGCAAAAACAAACAAACATAGGAAAGAAAAGATAATTAGTGATATATAGATGGGATGTACTTGGAAATTTTTCAATCTGGGATGAAAAGTGTTATGGTATACCACATGAAGAATTCAAATTTTAGAGTAAATCAGGTAACCAAAAATCTAAGGATACTAAAGACCAAAAAACTCAAACACGTAAACCTTGAGTAAGAATGCAAACTCACCAAATCAAACCAAGTATACATATTAAAAAGATGGAAATCAAACATCACTATAAAATTAGTAAAAATCATTAAACAAATATGGGAAAGAAAAAATGATAAAACAACATTGATGAGTACGAAGTCACAATACTTATTCAATAATCAATAGAAAAAGATGCGTAAAAAGGAAAACAACATTGGTGAGTGAAATGTAACAAGATAACCTTACTCAATAATGGAAAAAGTACATGACAGTAGAAATAGAATCAAGTGTCTAAAAAAAGGGTAGAACAACAATGAAAAATGGAAAAATAAAGCAAAGCATATCTATAAATATAGAGGCATGGTGTAGAGAAAATAATCCATAGTCACCTAAACATGTTGTTTTGGTCTAAGGATAGATAAAATTGAAACAAAATATTGATAGCAAGTTTTTAAGATATGAAGAAGGAAGTATAGAAAAGGGAAATAGATTTAAAATCACACATGACTATCAGAGGGGAAATGATATAGGTGGAGGGGAGAATGAATTTAAAACCAAGGTAGATGAACTCTTTATCAAAGTCAAGACACTCACATTAGGTTTGTCAAAATAAGAGGACTGTCAACCTTAAGTAATCTGAAGAACTTCTCTTATCCACACATGTCTTAGATCAATAAATAAAGTATGTTGATTATCTCATGAAGGCTATATGTATGAAAATTAAAATGGACCTACCTTCCAAAACATGTTCCCAATCCTAAAGACCCCTTACAGAGCCATCAATCTACTACAAAGATTGGGTAATTGTGTGAGTAAGTAGCTAGCACCATGGAGTTTATTGAATTCTCCTATTTCAATTATAATCACCCTAAATTGGTTAATAAAACATACATATTATGTATTTTCATGGTATTTTCATAGGAAACTTCACCTAGAGAATATGAGCTTTATTCACATTTATCTAGGTCCTCTTGTCTGTCTTATCTTCTTCTTACTACATTCCCTAGACATATCTTTGTTTATTCCCAGTCATCTGTAGCTTACTAGGTTTGATCCTTTTAGGCCCAAAGACATCTTTTATACCTTGTCCCATCCCCCTAGGTCCCATATCCCCTAGCCAAAAACACCTTAATATGGAATACAACATTGAAACATAGGGTGTCTAGTTTATGTCACTATTGTCCAAGCCCACTTTTGGTTTTAACAGTCAATGTATTCAATAGGATAAGTCTTACCCATTTTCTTTGCTTCATTCCTAAGTTTCCCAATGTTTTCTAAATATGAATAAAGCTTCCAAATTTGAAATAATGAGTCTCCTATACAAAATACTACATAAGGCATTTTATATTTAGCACTTAATACTTTGACATATTAGACATAATAAAAATAAGTTAATATTATAGCTCAGTTTCTTTGCATCACACTTACATTTGCATGCTTGATCCAGGAAGGGCCTAAGTGAAATTAATTCTTACATCAATCATGTGTGTTAACTATGCACATTCCCTAAGGGAAAACTACATCGGATCTAAGACCCTAATTTGAGGGTTAATGTAAGTAGCAATCAAAATAGTAGGGGTTCTTGATTGTGTGATCATTCTTCCCCTACCACAATTTTTACCCCTTTTGATTTTGATCTATTTATCATTTTCATGTGTGTAGACAAGTACATGTACTAAAGATAGAAATAGACCTAAAATTAGTTTCAAAGACTCTCAAGAGGTAAATTTTGGTATGTAGGGTCTTACCAAACATATGAATAGAACCTGAAAAGCTCAAAAAGCTTAGACCCACAGTACTATAGTGTCAAAACTAGGACTATAATGTTGGACCTCTAGGTGACCCATTTTTTGTGTTCTTGTCTAGGTATAAAATATACTTTTGGGTCCTATTTTTGATAGTCTACCTAGCTAGATCAGCAATTTATAGCCTCTGTCTCCTCCATCTCAACCCAAAATCAACTAAGTTTTACTCTCTATCCCATTGTTTGCTATTTTTAGAAATCAATTAAGAACTTCCAGATTCAATAAATTATTAGGTTAATAAAGGCACATTTATTTACTAATTTTACCCTTAATCCAAACCCCTTTACTATTTAGGAAATTAACCCCTATAGTTTCCCAAATTTAGTAAAACATTTGGTAAACCTGACTTTGATTTTTTGTACAAATACCCTAGAAACCTTAGGGATAATTATTCCTAATTTTCAGCAATATATATATATATACTTATAAATTTTTTTAAAAAAAAAACTACAAATTAATTGAGATATTTTCAATAAATTCACTAAAACCCTAGATTTCAAAACTAGGTCATTCAACAATAAGCCTACGTCTTTTCCAATTTTAGGTAATTATTTATGGATTTTTTGTAAAATAATACCTTGTCAAAATTTATTTCCAAATTTCAAAATTAGTAGTTTCTTTTTCAAAAACTTAATTTCTAAAATTCTAATTTTTGTATAAATTATAGTGCAATTATTACATTTCAAAATAATTTTTAGAATTTAGAACTATTGCATAATTTTCAAAAATTCTAAAACCCTAGCTAAAATCCCTAGATTCCCAAACTAGGTCCTCAAACCTTAAATTACCCTCTCTTACAATTTTTAGAAAATAATTTGAATTTATTGCAAATTTTTTGGGTTAGCAAAATTAATTTTTAACATTCTATGTTTGTAGTTCTTTGTGCATTTATTTACTTCATAGTATTTTTCAAACTTCTCTTTGGTGATAAAATGGCCAGAAAGGCACTTCATCATTATCATCCCATAGATAAATTTCTTAATTTTTCTCACAATTACAATAACGAATGGACCAATTTACAAAATTTCACACTATATAAAAATGTGGAAAATGATTTTATATCTAATGAGGATAATTACTATTATTGCAATGAAGATTATTACCATGCATACGAAAGTGATAGTGAAGAATAGATAGATACATATTCTCCTCTAAAACCTATATCTTTTGTTCCTTCTTCTCAAAATAATACTTTTGATAAATGGGAAAAATACTTCTCAACTCATTCTCTTAGGCACAATGCACAAAATGCATAAAGTAATCATGTGCTTTCAAATGAACATCTCATTGGTGATGATTTACTTCCATGTGAACCTAATCTCTCTCTACCTTTTGTTACTGCTATGTTTAAAATAAAATAATATAAATTCAATGAATAAAATTACCAAATAATAGATCAAATGATTCATTACGTGTTCCTAACTCTACTCTTTCAAACTAAAGTTCAAATGATAATTCTTCTACTTTTACTTCTCATGTTACAAATGAAGAAAATTTATATATTCCATCCATGGATAACATATATACACATGACATTCCAAATTCCAATGATAATTTATTACATATTACAAAGGAATAAAATCTCTCTTTCACCTCTCCCTATCAATGATGGAAGTGATTATGAATACAACAGTGAATATGTAAATGAGTATGAAAATGAAAGTGAACATGAAAATGATTCTTCAAATTTTTCTATTTCAAATTAAAAAAATAAATAGTTTGATAACTCATGGAATAATGATGACTACTATGCATATAGTGAAGAAGAAAATGCATCTCATACTTCTAACTATTTTCTCACTCCTCTTAAGTCTCATGCATGCCAAAATGTTGATTCTAAATCTATGAATGATTCTACTTCTAATCATGCTCATGTTAATTTAGATATCACATCTACTACTAATTTATAATTTGATTCAATAAAACATAAATATAATAATTAATCCCCTAAGACACCCATCACTACTTGATCTGGGCAACAAATCAGGTGATAATTCGGGTGACAGTTCTACCCCAATTGATGATGGAACTTCTAGGAGCCATTAAATTTTGCACCATAGCTCCAATTGCCTCCTTGTTTAAACCATTAGAAATATAATAATGAGGATAAATTGGTGAGATGGCATAGATATTTTCTTGATGGTTTTTGACCCTATAAAACCCAATAGAAGTGCCCTAAATTTCAATTTTAGTGGTGCAGTCTAAAAATAGTAATTCCTCAAATTTTGTATTATTTTAAATCATGGAAGTCAAACCAATTAATCTCACTTAATATTAGTGACCTTCCACATCCTCCTCCTACATTTAAAAAGTTTATATATTAATATTTACTTGAAATGGAAATCAGACATCTCTTCCCAGAGATAAGCATATAGTTGTATTACAATCTTGAGTAGTAAAACACATTTTCTCAAAGACTTCATTGTTAATATGTTATTTTTATGTTCTTAAAATATCTATTAATAAAAAATTATATGTTTTGGTTCAATACAATATAACCCAATTCTCACCCATCACCAAAAGAGAATGGTAGCCCACATCTCTCTCACAAGGTCTAAGCTACCATTACTCATAAGGTTCAAGTGAGCACACCACCTCTTTATGATCCAATTACTAAATTTAGCATTCCTATGGGTAAAATTAATAATCAAATTCAATGATTAAATGAACCACTTCAATATTTTAATGTACCATCTCAAGAGATCATCTCTCTGATGCATGTAGTTGGTGAATTACAACATCAAGTACATCTCCTCACACTGGAAAACAAAGCTTATAAATCTTGGATGGATGCCAATGATCTACATGGTAACCCTATTCCAAAAACATTCTTAAAAGTTACATTTCCTAATCATCTCCAAAAACTATCATTACCTCACTTTGATGGAACTGGAGATCTATTCACACACCTTCAGGCCTTTTAGAAAGTTTAGCCACCTTAGACAAGTCCTTTGATTCTACTCAAGTTATTTCAATAGACATTAGTGGGGGAAACACATAATTGGTTCTTTCATTTACTCCCCATTGGTTCATTACACACATATGATGACCTAGAGGAGGCTTTTCTTAGGAACTACAATATAAATATGGGCCCTCATGTTACATATGAGAAACTTTCCATACTACATCAAAATTCTTCAGATCTAGTAAGCAAGTACTCTTAAGATTTAAGGCTCATTTGTTAAGATTAATATATAAACTAGTAGATCTAGAGGTTTAACATATCTTCATTAAGGGCCTTTGCCAACCTCCTCTTGATCATTTACTATATTAGATAGAGCGTTATTTTAGACATTTGTGTTACAAAGTTATAGATTCTAAAAAGAAACTGGGATTGATTGAGGTAGATTTAGTTGATCAGATTACTCTAGATTTTATAGCCACATCTTTAGATACAAATCCTACTACTTAGAATCCACCATGTCCTAGACAAGATCAAAGACCACAACCAAAAAATAAAATAGTTAAGAACAAAGAACAAGTTTCCAAAACACCACCCATAGTATGCAATATAGAGAGTTTCTAACTAGAACCACTATAGTTCGATTCAGAATAGGATAGCCCATCTATCATATTTTTAGCACTACTAGCTATATTTTACATACATATCCATATTGACCCTTTTATAATTATTATCATATTCATAGACATAATATAGATACCTATTTTGGACTCTAAGATTACATTTTTAGATGTGTTGATAATGGTATTGTAGTATTCACATAGGGGGCATAGAGATCTCCTTCATCATGGAACCCTAGACCTCATTTCTCCATGACTGAGTCATCCTAGGAAATTCCTTTACAAGAATCATCAGTCACTCATTGTGCAAGTTATTTGGTTCTTAGGACAAAATATCACAGAAGATCTCCTATTCTAACTTTTCAAAAAGTTTGGAAACAAGTTCAGATAATGTAACCTAAATATAACACTATTGTCCAAGGAATATATAGTGTAGTTCCATATACTTATCCACCACCATCACAAGCATGACAACAAAGTACAATTTTAGAGAGATATTCACTCTGGGTAGACGTTCTAAGTCCTATTTCATGCAACAATCCATTATGTTTGATATCAAATGATCATTCTCTATAAAATAAAGTTTCAAAAACACATTCAGTTAGATTACATTTTCTAAATTATCACAACCCACTATAGTTAGTGCATCACATATAACATTAGCTTTAGGATAGGATCTTACACAACATGAGTAACATGGGCACTTGTTCACTTGGCCGACAAGGTTCCGATAGTGTCAGGGAAACTCGGGAACAACAAACATGCTCCGATCCCTCCTGAGTCAGGATCTTGTTCTACCAATTAGAACACATGTGATTACTTCTTGTATTAGCAACTAAACACAAAATTATACTAGAATCAATAAGTAACTATAAATATGAAACAACACAGGAATTAAGAGACAATACACAATTGTATTATAAACATAGAAGAATATACAATAAGGAAGATGCCACTTCTTCCTCCACCTCAAAGGTTCGCCACACCTCAAGACCTTCTTCCCTCTCTCTCTCGGTCCCAACAATCAACTCCAATACAAAATTGATGTTCACCTCTCCAACCAGTCAGTAACGTGCTGCCAGTTCACCGAGTACACAAACGTACTCCAAGTAGATCCCCTGCTCTCTACTACCTGCAAATCACTAGACCTTACTCACCATGTAGACATCTCTACACCCCTGAAGAACCCTTATCCTTGCCTCACCAAGTCCTTATGATTCTTCAATCAGTACTCCAGTGGATCCACTCCTTGACCTTGCAGACCTTGCAACTCTCCCTGATCATACACACTCAGCACCCCTTGGAACTAGGAGGAGCTACACTAGCTCTCTCTAAAATCTCTATGGCTTTCTAGCACACATTTACAATACAGCCCATGAGTCTATATATAGATCTCATGCTTACAATAATTAGACTAACCTAATTACAATAGTTAGACTCGTAACTCAAGACTACGACTAGCCTTCAACATGCAAACTAACAGTCTCAAAATAGACTCTCCTAGATTCGTCATGCAAATTGCCTATTCTCGCACAGGCTGCCGACGTCGGCACCTCCAAGACCGATGTCGGCCGACTGGTAACTGACGCCGGTTGCTTCCTCTTGCTATCTGACCAACGTCAGCTGATCAGACCGATGCCATTTCTCCTATAACTGATTCTACAACACTGCATCTTCCATTACTTCTCCTATTTGCATCCTGGTGAAGCTTTTAGCTCCACAACCTAACAATCTCCCACTTGGAGATAAATAGTTACACCTATACCTGTACCTGTACACCGTCTAAATTATTCCCTAGCTTGTATCCCTCTTCAATATCCATCCTGAAGACCAACCACCACACAACTGTGATGCTATACCTGTCATTCAAGTAACCTGCCATATCCAAACCTACACATCCATGTAGTGAAGAACTTGACCCTGCAAAACAAGAAACCCTGCTGCTAGTCCCACTGAACTGCCCTCCAGTACTCCTTCCTCAAATTGGCTCCATACTTTCTGACAACCCCCACTGATTGGGAAAACTCAGGCCTACACTAGACCTCATGTGATTTCAAACCCTGTTTCAAGCTAAGCTTAAACTATCCAGCCATTGGTGTGCTTACTGATTCTGCATCCTACGTAATGAACCTCACCAACACCGTCTTCACACCAGCTCCCACTGAAGATAAAATCTCCATGTCTCTTATGCCAAAGAATTTTGCTACTCCAAATTCTTCATGACACACCTCTGAACTAACCTTACCCTTAGCTCAGTAAATACATGTATGTACAAACCTACTAGTAAATCACCCACATATAGTAATAAAATGATGTTATGACCATCATCTACTTGGTAAGATAAACACAATAGTTACACTGACATTGACTGAAGCCATGCTTAGTCATCCACCTGTCAAAACCTGTACCATTGTCCTGTAGCTTCCTCAAGACCATATGCCTTGGCCTTCCGTCTCTTGTATCCATCCACTCTCTTCTCTAAAATAGGAATCCATTCCGACTCTCAGTGCTTTCTTCCAGCTGACAACTCTACCAACAAATACCTATTTGGTTCTTCTCCAAGGACTCACACTCCTCATCCATGTCAAGCTCCCACTGTATCTGGACTCTACCTGCATTGCTTCTTCCATCTTCCTGGTTCTTGACCATCAGTAAGCAATATAAAGAAGGTGAACAATGAATATGAGGTTCACTTACCCTTTTTGACCTCCACATGAGCGTTTAAGACTTGCTATCTACCCAATATCTATTCCAGTGACCGATCTCGGCCATCTCCCAGTCTGCTCCCGACCGATGTCAGTTCCCTGCACTGACCCTGACTGTCGACGTCGTTTCCCTGGCCAATGCTGGTATCCCTTCTGCCAATGTCAGTTCCCTCATGGCCGATGTCGGTCTTCCTATTGCCGACGTCGGTTACTGTGTGACTGATGCCTGTACCTGTGTTCGTCTATGAGTGATAACTTTTTACCCGCGAGCTCTCCATGGATCAAAGTCCTAATCAAATCAACCTTACTCTGCTCAGAATAACTTAGTTCTCTCACGTGATCTCTATCCGTCATCTCCTCCATGAACACCAAGGCTTTCCAGTTCTTTAGCTTGTCAAAAACATCTATCTTCCTCTTCAGAACTTGCATTCTCCTTCTACATATGTTACTAAGCCTATGAAGCCAAATCTCTGCAACAAAAGGTGAATCAGCAATATAAGTAGATAGATAAAGGATACCTACTTTCTTACCACCATCTAATTCAAGTGTATCCACTGTGAGAGTTACAGTGCATCTCTCATCACCCAAATTTCTTGAATAAATTAGACTCATCTCTAAGACTGGTACCTGCATGACTTCCTTCAACCACTATGTGTCATCCATCTGCAATTTCAGCTTCACTTCCCCTTTGCCAATTCTTTGGCAAGGCTCACCAGCTCCTCTCCCTAGGGCTGCATGGAAAGAGGCAACATAACCTGTTATCCAGTATTCAACTTTGTCAAAGAAACCTTCCAAAACATCATGTGCAACAACACCTACAACATCTGCATCTTCAGTTCCTTCATGCTGATCTGCTACCAACCAACAATATCTTTTTCTCTGCTCTTTCTTTCCATCAATCAGACCATTCATGCTATTTAGTTTCTCCATTCGTAGCTTATTTCCTTCTGCCATTACTATACTCCCACTCAATTAGAAACCCCTGTGAGCAACCTATAATCAACAAACACTACCAGATTTGAAACCACCTGTTAGTAACCCAACCAAAAGCTCTGATACCACGTGTCAGGGAAACCCAGGAACAACAAACATGCTCTAATCCCTCCTGAGTCAGGATCTTGTTCTACCAATTAGAACACATGTGATTACTTCTTGTATTAGCAACTAAACACGGAATTATACCAGAATCAATAAGTAACTAGAAATATGAAACAACACAGGAATTAAGAGACAATACACAATTGTATTATAAACATAGAAGAATATACAATAAGGAAGATGCCACTTCTTCCTCCACCTCAAAGGTTCACCACACCTCAAGACCTTCTTCCCTCTCTCTCTCAATCCCAACAATCAACTCCAATACAAAATTGATGTTCACCTCTCCAACCAGTTAGTAACGCGCTGCCAGTTCACCAAGTACACAACCGTACTCCAAGTAGATCCCCTACTCTCTGCTACCTGCAAATCACTAGACCTTACTCACCATGTAGACATCTCTACACCCCTAAAGAACCCTTGTCCTTGCCTCACCAAGTCCTTATGATTCTTCAATCAGTACTCCAGTGGATCAGCTCCTTGACCTTGCAGACCTTGCAACTCTCCCTGATCATACACACTCAGCACCCCTTGGAACTAGGAGGAGCTACACTAGCTCTCTCTAAAAGCTCTATGGCTTTCTAGCACACATTTACAATACAGACCATGAGTCTATATATAGATCTCATGCTTACAATAATTAGACTAACCTAATTACAATAGTTAGACTCACAACTCAAGACTACGACTAGCCATCAACATGCAAACTAACAGCCTCAAAATAGACTCTCCCAGATTCGTCATGCAAACTGCCTATTCTCGCACAGGCTACTGACGTCAGCACCTCCAAGACCGATGTCGATCGACTGGTAACCGATGCCGGTTGCTTCCTCTTGCTATCTGACCGACGTCGGCTGATCAGACCGACGCCATTTCTCTTGCAACTGATTCTGCAACACTGCATCTTCCATTACTTCTCCTGTTTGCATCCTGGTGAAGCTTTTAGCTCCACAACCTAACAACTTCATCATGGAACCCTAGACCTCATTTCTCCATGACTGAGTCATCCTAGGAAATTCCTTTACAAGAATCATCAGTCACTCATTGTGCAAGTTATTTGGTTCTTAGGACAAAATATCACAGAAGATCTCCTATTCTAACTTTTCAAAAAGTTTGGAAACCAGTTCAGATAATGTAACCTAAATATAACACTATTGTCCAAGGAATACATAGTGTAGTTCCATATACTTATCCACCACCATCACAAGCATGACAACAAAGTACAATTTTAGAGAGATATTCACTCTGGGTAGACTTTCTAAGTCTTATTTCATGCAACAATCCATTATGTTTGATATCAAATGATCATTCTCTATAAAATAAAGTTTCAAAAACACATTCAGTTAGATTACATTTTCTAAAGTTATCACAACCCACTATAGTTAGTGCATCACATATAACATTAGCTTTAGGATAGGATCTTACACAACATGAGTAACATGGGCACTTGTTCACTTGGCCGACAAGGTTCCGATAGTGTTATAACATAATGTGATACAACATACATTGATTTTAGCATTAGTTTATAAATTCACTTTGTAGGACAATAATGGAGGCAAAGGTTAAGCTAACCTTTATATTCTTGAGCCACTCATGGGAAGGTAATACACACATAATGCTATCTTACTTTTCCCCTTCCTACTAACAACTAACATTATTAATTCTAGATAGCCATCCCTAGCCAGAAAAAACCTATCATAGTCTAGATCTTACCAAATCAACTAATACAAAGCTTTTTTCCAATCTATAATTAATTCAACTTGTTTAAACAAGTTACCAATCTTATAATCTAGACTTTACTTATATCATACTGACAAACCAATTCAATTTACCAAATCAGTTTTACCAATTACAAAAACATGATAAGATTATCACTTATGATTACAAATCAAACAATTACATCGAAGCATATCCTAAATATCATCTTACCAATATATCAACATAATCAAATCACATATCATACATACCATTTACCAAGCATATAAAACTTCAACATCAAACATCAAATCAATTATTCCAAAACACAACATTGCAATATCAATATAATCTAGAATCCATAACATGCATACACATGAGTTTCAAAATCAAACTAGTATTTATATAGCACATAATTTTTCAAAACATATACATCATGTCAAGGTTAATCAATCATGGATAGGGGTCATTCCCTCACTCTCTATCTCACTCTCTCCTATGTTACTCATCCCATAATCATGTCTAGCACTTGATGACTCTCCACCTCCTCGAGCTCTTTAATGCCTCTTACATTGATTGTCTCACTCCAAGAAATGACCATACACCTCATGCAAGTATGCATGCCACTATTAAAGATCCATATAATCATTTAAAATCTTAGAGCTCACCACTCCATAATTTGGAGGAGGCATCTTTTACTTATCTCTCCAATCCCTAAGCTCATCACTCTCTCCTTCTACCTTAACATAGGTAGTTGTAGTTATAGAAGCATGGTAAAATAAGTGAGCATAAAGACAAACTAAAATTATATCTCTCTTTATCAAACCATCCTCCATAGCATCATCAGGAACATGTCATGTAAGCACATATAGTGTAGCCTCAATAATAGTCTCCCAAAACACATCATCCCGACCATTAACAGTATCATGTGCCTCACCCTACATACCCACCACCTCACCTAAGTGAAACAACATTACACTCTATTAGTCATATATAATACACAAATAACAATAAAAACATATATAAATATATAGGCCACATTATGACCACTCACCTCCCACCCTTTGGATCAAGTCAGGTTGCTCATATTCAGGAACATCTTGCACACCAATTAGATATAGTGGAGCCCATCAATGTCTTGACCACCATACCATATATGCCTCAGTGCACCCCACATCATGTACATCAGGTACATCTATAATATCATCTCACAAATTTAATGGAAATGGTGCCAACTACACCTCAATTAGTCTGGGATGAGCTCCCACTCTCATTAGTACCCACACACTCCTCAACCATATCCATGCTACAAAAATAACATCCTATCAAATTCTAAACTACCTAGTTATGTGCTCATATTCGAAGCACTCATAAAATATAGACCAATGTTCATGTAACCAACAACTCACTCTCATGTACCATAGCTTCCTTCCATCCTCTAGTCATCTAAGAAATTATTTATAGGGCATCCATCTGATGTCATCATCCACCAATCTATCTATCAACTACCTATAATAATCTATCTCAAGAGATAAAATATCCTACTCATTATTCCAATGCTCAAAAAATTGTTGTGGATATGTCCAACTCACCCTTAGTAATCTAATCAGCCTCATAGCTACTATATGTTCATAAGCCCAATAATCTAATAAAGTGGCTACACCTACACCACCACTAAAATACTCCTATGTGATTTTATATAAATATCTATATAAATGAGTGAGCATAGTTCTCCCCCACAAAAAAGTGATACCATACATCTCAATACTATAAACCACTCTATGCATCTTATAAGCAATAGCTACTCCACTATCATCCATAATAATAAAATAAGCCAATTATATAAGTAACCACTTCTATAGGCACAAAATGCTCAACTACACAATAAATGATAATAATATATCACTATCACTACCTCTACAATATACTCCTATGGGTATCCCTAAAATGTATCTAAATTCATGATCAATGGCATCTACACCCATGTCATCTTACAATGACAATCATTGCACACTGATCAATAAATGTAAAATTTGGTACACATCATCCATAGTCATACTATTCACCCCCATCATAAACTAGAATGTACATGTATCAGCATTCTACCTCTCACATAAGGTGGTGATTAAATATATATCCCAATGCATTATACCAAGATAACATAGATGACCCATCCCATCCTTATCCATCATAACCCACTCATTAGTAGATAAAGATAATAATCTCAGAGTTTCTATAACCCGGCTTCTATGAAACTCTCTCATCTATACCTCACCCTAAAAACACCAAAAATTAGACTATATGTTAGACAAAAATGCTAAGGACAAAAAACTAAGAAATATAAAATAAGGAACAACTCAAAACTTTAAAAAGCCATCTACATTAGACAAAAGTGTTGCAAAAGGATAGTAGCAGTAGACAATAGTGTGAGAACTTGGATAGTAGCATTGCATCCTAGATAATAGTGCTTACTCTAGAACAACAATGTCAGAACTAGTCAAATAATTTTTAAACTACTTTAAAATGACTCAAAATAGCTAAAAATGGCCAAAATCAAGCCTTAGATATGACCAAAAGTAAAAAACTATCATTACTCATGAGGGAAACATCCTCGCTAGCCTAAATTTGTGCTCCCAATTGCTCATAATGAGTCAAGGTGGGTGCTCATCTCCTCAGCATCATCTCACTCCATAACTCTAATCTCAAACCAATCAATACATAAATGAATCATGATTTAGTCAAATTTTCCCTATATCAAACCACTTTCTCAATAAAATCAAAATTCTACTTGCCCATAACTTGAGCTCTATAGCTCCATTTTATAAAGCATTTTTTCACTCAAAATCTTTATAATGACACCTTTAACATAAATCAAGACTCACTCTCTTACTACAATAGTTTCCTACCATAGCACACATATCTATACACCTATCTAGTACCTAGATTAGTTCTCACCAAGAAAACATCCATTCAAAACATTTAAATAACCCAGCCTATTTGATCAAATCACTCTTTCATCCCATTCAATATTTTTTACCTCATTTGCCTACGATGACATGATAGCTTCTATATATATACTAAACATAGATATAGTCTTTGATCCTAATCAACCAAAGATACCTTTCACTCCTAGTAATTCAATTTGACGAATTCAACTATGTCCTTTTAATCTATTTGATACATGCTAGCCACATTTTTAAATGATCCACCACTAGTCCTTACTTTTGGCTCAACCTCCTCTATCATGGATCCTATCCCTTTCCCCAAAATGGGTGCATCATTCATACTATCCATATTCCTATAGTTTATCTAGCATACCTATCTAATACACCATAGTTCTAACACCTTTAGTACTCAAATTATCAAATTTAGCTAAGATCGGTCAAGATTTCACAAGTGATTCAGACTCTAGGGGACACTTAACATTACTCAGCTTAGATTGGTCAATATTTCACAAGTGGTTTAGACTCTATGGGTCACTTATCATTACTTATCTTATACTGGTCAAGATTACACAAGTGGTTCAGACTCTACGGGTCACTTAGCTTTACTCAACTTAGATTGATCAAGATTTCATAAGTGGTTCAAATTCTAGGGATCACTTAGCATTATTTAGCTCAAATTGGTTAGATTATATATTGATTAGATTACATTAGGGTCACTTAGAATTAATCAGGACATTCAGAGGGATACACCTTCAATTTACAAATATATAGATTATCTAGATACCAGATTTGAGGGTATGTATAATACTACACATCTCACACATATAGCTTCGTATAACATGACACAGTTATAGACCACATAGAAGATTATAGGCATAGTGAAAAGCACATTATTTTGATCTCTAATTTTTCACATGAGACATGACATGATAGATCATATCACATGTGGTTATAAAATTTATAGATTATCTAGACACATCACCCATATACTAGATTTGGGGGCATGACATAGATGTTCATGTCCTTCATCTTCTAAGATTATACAAATTGAGATAGTAGGACATGCCATTTTCTTCATACACATTTACCAACATTTTTAGCTTACACATAGACATTTCAAGTTATCACCAAGATGGACTATATTGTCATCTATAGTGATTGGTCCATAGTATTAATTAGGCCCAAGAGCTTGTGTGAGATAGAGGATAGACATTAGTTTTAGACCTTCGATCATTTCTCAAATATCTTTTAGATTATCTAGATTTTGTGTAAGGGGCATCCATTATAGGGATTCCTTATCTTTCCAGACACTACTCAAATTTAGTATAGGGGGCATCCATTTTATGGACTCCTCATTCTAAACACTATTTAGGTTTAGTACAGGTGGTATCTATTATAGGGATCCCTTCTTTCTTGAGTACTATTTTAGTTCTTCAATCCACTTCCTGGCCAAGAAGTTTGACCCTTTTCAACATACTTATCTTCATGTAAGTAAGCTCAGGTATGCATTTTCTTTTCTTTCTTTTACTCTAGTACTTCATTTTGTTACATCACTACAGTAAAAGGTGGGTAAATTTAATCACCCTATGTTGGTCAAGAAAAAACACATATTATGCCTTTTCATAGAAGACTCTAACTAGAGAATATGAGCTTTATTCAAATTTAGCCATGTCCTTTTATCTATCTTATCTTGGTCTTACTACATTCCCTAGACATCTCTTTACCTATTCTCAGTCATTTGTAGCTTACCAGGTTTGACCCTTTCAATCCCAAAGACCTCTTTTAGACCTTGATCTATCACCCTAGGTCCTAAACCCCTTGGAAAATAGTGCCTAAATATGGACTATAATGTTGAAACCTAGGGTGTCTAGTTTTTGATGTTGTTTTTCAAGCTCAATTTTGGTTCTAATGATTAGTTTCTTCCATAGGATAAGTCTTACCCCTTTTCTTTACTTCGTTCCTAATTTTTCCAATGTTGGCTAAATATGAATAAAGCTCCCAAATTCAAAATAATGAGTCTCTTATATAAAAGACTACACAAAGAATTTTATATCTAGCACTTACTACTTTGGCACATTAGACATAATAAAAATTAGTCTAATATAGATTGATTTCTCTTCATGACACTTAGATTTACATGATTGATCAAGGAATAGCCAACGTGAAATTCAGTCTTGCATCGATCATGTACATTAACTATTTGTGTTCCCTAAGGGAGAACTACATTGGATCTAAGACCCTAACTTGAGGGTTAATGTAGGAAAAAATCAAAACAATAGAGGTTCTTAAATGTGTGATCATTCTTCCCCCAACCCAATTTTTTTCCCTTTTGCTTTTAATCTATTTGTCATTTCCATGTGCACAGACAAGTGCAAGTGCTAAATATGGAAATAGACCTACAATGAGTTTTGGTCACTCTCAAAATCTAAAATTTGGTATGTAGGGTCTCCTAGAATAGATGAATAGAACCTTGCAAGATTAGATGCACAAGAATATAATACCAAAACTAGGACTAAACATTGGACCTTTAGGTGTCCCATTTTTAGCACTCCTATCTAGGTAGAAAATAGACTTTTGGGCCCTATTTTTGATAGTTTTCACAACTAGATTAGTAATTTTTAGCCTTTATCTACTCCATCTCAGCCCAAAATCAGCTAAGTTTTACTCTCTATCCCTTGATTTCTATTTTAGAAATCAATTAAGCACTTCAAGATTCAAAAAATTAGTAGGTTAATAAAGGCACATTTATTTACCAATTTTTCCATTAATCTAGACCCCTTTACTATTTACAAAATTAACCCCTATAGTTTCCCAAATTTAGTAAAACATCAACCTACTGGCCTATCGCACCCCAATGGACCTCGAATATATTATGAGGCCAACTATGGAATTTGATATTTGATTAGATATAGGATATGTGCTCATAATCACATATTTTTCTATAATTTTGACTTTTAAGATTTGTATGTTGTCTTTTGTATATCACTACCTTTTCATTTAGATGATTTTATTTTAACTTTATTGATGGTTTTTCTATTCCTCCTCCATACAAATTTGGAAAACCAAATAAGGGTGCTAAAGATGACATTCATTTTAATACTTGGGACCTGGTTGCTAAGAGGTATAACTTTAGAGAGTATGGTGTCTAAGAGTCTCATAAAGTTAGGTGAAATAAAAGTGTTATCTTGAATTTGATCTTATTTTATACAATGTGGAGTGAAAAGAAAGGAAATCAAGAGGAATGAAACATGCAATAATTTGAAGTACTTAAAATTGTCAAAAATGTGACAAAGGGTGAAAAAGGGATATAATGATAGTAAAATGTGATTACTTATCATAATAATGAAGAAAATATAGGAAAACATGCTAACATAGATTATTGTGTAAATTTTAGCTATCAAAAGAATCAAAATGATAAAGCTGAGAACATGGATCAAAAACTTTTCACCACATTCTATAAAAATAATGACAAGATGGTGATTTTATAAGGAAGTTCAAGTCCTATCCATGATATTATAATGCAAGTACTAAAATATAAACCCATGAGAGTGCCAAAAAGTGTTGGAAAATTAAATGAAATAAGAAAATGATGGTATTTTTAAGGAAGTTCAGGTCCTATCCATGGTCTTACACTATAACTAATAAAAGATAAACCTGAGGAGTGATAAAAAGTGTGTAAAAAATATGAAAACAAATAGAATAAAATTACATCATGAGGAAGACTAGGACCTATCCACAATTTTATAATGAAACTCATGATAAAAAGGGAAACCAAAAGACCAAAAGGAAGGACTAAGGTTGTTAAAAGGAGAGAAATGCTACATAGGGAGAGACCCATGTAAGTATCCTACAAAAAGTGTTAGATGGATATAATATAGAAAGCATGAAAATAATGGAATGATTTGGGTAAAATATTTCTTGAGGAATTATGCATTGGTGGGGTCTTTGAAAACATGGCCTTCATTGGTTTGAAGGTGATAGGTACTTGGACCAAGAATATATTTGATTAAATAAGGACCCCACCATTTTTTGGCATATTTACCTTCTTTATCAATAGTGTAGTCTAATTTAAGGACAAGATCACCTACATTAAATGTGTGGACTTTGACACATTTGCTATGTTGTTTGGAAATACAGGCCTTGTATTAGTGATTCTATTACAAAGTAAAAATATGGTGTTCATCAAGGAGATCGAAAGTATGAAGGCAAGATTCATTTAATTATTAATTAGGTATGATACTATAAAGAGATATACATAGAGATGGAAGCTAAAATTCTAATGAAATAACTTGTATGTAATTAAAATTGCATGATGTACATGAATTAATCATGGATTGGATAAGAGAGAGAATACCTACACTTTCAATTGGGTATACACTTGTCAATGAAGAACATGACCAATATGAGGATCTGCTAGACCTAATTAGGGGATCACTTGTATCACTTATCACAACACATCATGATAAGAAGGGTTCTAAATTTTATAGTTGAACACAATCATACAATAACCCTAAAAGAGTCCTATGATTTGATGTTCACTTATGTAATAAACAATAAAGTAAACTATTCTAATAACAACAAAAGTAAACTAATCTAGTGTGCACCAAAGCTTGTGGCAAAATGTGGGGGTTAGAACAAAAGAAATAAACAATAACTAAATTAATCATGTATAGGAGAAATACACTCATGTCAATGTATGCATAATCCTAATACATGGAAGAGAAGAATACATAGTAAATTATATATATACTCTTACAAAGGAGAAATAAAATTAGGAATACTTACCTTTGAAGATAAACCTACCAAGTCTCAATCTCTCCCTTGTCCAAGGTGACTTATAAGTTATTGTTATGATAGTAAAGATAACCAAGATAAATCAAATATAAACTACATGACATACCTGATCATCAAAAGGACTTCTCCATAAGACAAGATCAGATATATAAAAGAATTATTGAACCCAACAGATTTATTCAAGTAGAATGGTCAGTAATCAAATGTTCATTCACACTTATTTTCTTTCTTCTTCACTCTCTTTTAACTCTTATGAAATCATGGTAAATGACCTTGTATATATAGTAGTATCTTACCCTAAAATCATTTGATAATGTTAGCTATACTAGGATGACCTAGTGGACCTAACACATTTTTAGGCTAACTCACTAGGTTTGTGCTAGGTTGGTCAGGATGTTAACAAGTCAAAATATCTAAAGTGTCCCCAGGATACACTAGGTCGACCAGGTTGACCTAGTGTACTGAATAGGTCAAAAGAGTAACAAGGTAAGAAATGAGAGAATAAAGAATGATAATGATAGGAATAATTAAGAAAGAGAGAAATAATACTAGGTTTCAAGGTTTTAGGAGACAAGTGTGTAGATGGTATGTAGTAATAGAAACATAAATCTTATGAAGCACTGATGGTTTTCCCGCCCCCAAAAATCTTATGAAGCATTAATGGTTTGCCCACCCCTTTCTTGGTGCACTGATTAAGGCATGCACTCAAAGAGACTAAGACTCGATAGGTTCCTACAAGATATGAAGTGTTAGTAACTAATAAAACTTTGAAAATATTATTTGTATACATACTCCCAAGTTAAATCTCATCACATGTCACTTAAGTGAAACATGGAATGGTTCTTCAAAGATAGAACATGATAACACATAATGTTGATGCTAAGTAAAGTGTAGTAAGAATCAAATAAGATAAATGAAAGGATAGAATTGAAAAACACATACCTTTAACCTACCTTAGTGCCATAGATAATTAATAATATTGTAATAAAGTAAAGGAATCCAATATAAAGCACACTAGGTGAACCTATAGAAGTTAGTGGAAAAAAAATCCAAAAATTGAAATTTTTGGAGGATAGACATATGATAGTTAGTTTGAGATTTTAGGAAAATTTGAAAAATTAGGATTTTTAATATAAATCTAGGATATTAAAGGAAAATGATTGAGAAAAGGATGGAAAATTAATGATAAATGATTATAAATAAATGACAAGTGATTGAAACACACAATAAATCATAATGGAAAACTTGTAAAAAATAAATGGAAAAAAGGAATGTAAAATACACTAGATCACATTGGGAAGTATGTAAAACATGAATGACAAATGAAATATCACTATAAGACGAATCTAACAAATATATGGAAGAAGGTAAAAATTAATCTCATGTAAGATGGGCATGAAATAAAAAAACAAAGAAAAATATGAAATATTTTTGAATGAAATGTAAGTCAAGATGTAAGACAAACATGAAGAAGGCATATATAAATAAAAAACATGAAATAATGTAAAAAGGGTGTGGATTAAATTGTCCATAACAAAAGGTTAGTACAATAATGATAAATGAAATAAAAAATTGATCCATAGTTTCTCAAACATGCTTTTTTGCATCAAAAGATATATAAAACTAAAACAAATTAGTGCTAACATGTTTCTAAGAGATTAAGAAGAGGGAATAATATAAGAGGGAAAACAAATTTAGAATCACAATTTTTTGTGAAGGGGGGAAAATGAAATGGGTGGAGGAAAGAATGAAATAAAGAACAAGGCAGAGAAACTCTCTATCAAAGTCAACACACTCAAATTTGGTTTGTCAAAATAAGAGGACTATCAACCTTAAGGACTATGAAGAACTTATCTTAGCCACACAAGTCTTGGGTTAAAAAATGGAGTATATAGATCATCCCATGAAGGCTATAACATGTTCCCCATTCTTTATTACCCCTTATAGATTCATTGGTCTACTATTAACATTGGGTACTTACATGAGAAAGTAGGTGGAACCATAATGTTTTTTGAAATATCTTATTCCAATCTATTGGCCTACCACACCCCAAAGGACTTTGACTCTATGTGAAGCTGACTGTGGAATTTGAGATTCAATTAGAGATAGGATATGTGATTAAAATCACATATTTTGGTGTGATTTTGACTTTTGATATTTGTATGTTACCTGTTAGATATCATTTCCTTTTATTTTTAAATGATTTGGATTTTAACTTTCTTGATGCATTTTTTAAGATTCTTCCTCCATATGTATTTAGAAGACCAAACATGGGTGCTAAAGATAACTTTCATTTGAAAACTTGGCACAAGGTTTTTAAGAGAGAGAACTACAAAGCACATGGGGTCTAAGAGTCTCATAAATCCAAGTGAAATAAAAGTGTTATCTTGACTTTGACCTTATTTTTTCCAATGTGGAGATGAAAGAAAGGGGAAATCAAGAGGAATGACATATGGAGTAATTTAAATTGCTTCAAATTACAGAAAAATATGACAAAGGATAAAAAGAAGGGAGTGTGATTCTTTATCATAAGAAAGAGGGAAGTGGATGAAAACATGCTAACATATTACTTTTATGAAAATTACAACTAGAAAAAGAATCAAAAGCTAATGTCTAATAACAAGGATCACAAAGAACATGAAATCAATAGCAATTTTATGAGAAGTGTCAAGTCCTATCCATGGTCTTATGAAGCAAATCACAAAATAAAAACCCATGAGGGTGCCAAAAGAGAAATTTCAAAATAAAAAGAAGACTATGGTACATCAATAGGTAAATGTTAAATAAAGGGGCAAAAATGATCATAAATCTACTAAGGCAAAGAATGAAATAAAAAGGAAAAGAATAAAAGAGAGATATAAGGACACAAATGAAAACAAATGTCAAATATGATGTGTAATAAATACAAAAGAATGTAAAATAAAATAATTATGCTTAGGAAAGTGAAATTAAGATAAAAATACACAAAAAAAAAGAAACATGATACAAATAGAACAAGTAAGATATATGATAATGTCTATATCAAATATGAACATGTGACATACAAGTCTATAAGTCTCAAAATGTTTCTTGAAGCTAGATGTGTTTGTTATTATGAATTTTAGAAGAGTGGGCATCATTAGATGTCCCAAAGGGTAAGTGGATTTAGGGATGGGTATCACAAGATGCCCAAAAATTTGAATGGATATGTGGATGGGAATCACAAGATGCCCCAACATGTGAGTTGGAGTTAGTTGATATTGAACCATTAGAATGATTTGCATTGGGTTAGTAGGTGTATTTGGAAATAGGTAGATTTGTTGGTTTGTTAGATTTTAAGGATGTTAAATGTGATAAATGATGTGTAGGTATGAATAGGTAAAGGAGGACCATGGATGATATTCTTGGGAGTAGGTGTTTGAACTAGATACTCTATTGGTACATGTGACCTAAGAGGTTAAGGTTCAATGGATGCCACAATATGTTTAACATTATTCATGTGAGATATCATTTCCTTATTGGTGTAGGAAGAAGGATAAATTATTTTTTGAACAAAATTAGTGAATTAGGTGTGTTCATTAGGTAGCTGATGTTGATGTGATTATTGTTCTTGAAACTGATTTTTAGAAGCTTCAAGATAGTCTTGATAACATTATTTTGTGAGAATATTAAGATTGAAATGTAGACCAAGCAAGGAATAAATAATAAATCGATGAAGATCATGATAAGACTCATTAGAATTATTTATAGTAGCATGCCACCAACAAAATTTATCTAGATTGTACCATTTTGGAGAAGGTTTGGAAGGATCAAAGCTCATGGGTTTAGAGGGTGGAAATATCATCATAAGTTGTTATAAACTCAAGGGTGGGTGGGTTGGATTAAAAATAGTTGAATTAGATGCCTCATTTTGAGGTTGTGGAGACTTGGATGAATCAATAGTATGAGAAGAATATTGGAAAGATGCTTTAGTAGTTGTTTGAGGTGTTTGAAATTGAGTCAAAATAAAGTCTTTTCTTTCTGATTGGTCGAAGGTTTCTTCTAAAGTTTTAGGTGAAAATATTTGAACTTTGTATTAAAGGGGAGGTTTAAGAGTAGTGACAAATATTTTAAAAAGAGTATCATAGTTAATGTTATGGTCAACTTTATGAGTGAGAGACTTATATTGTTTGATAAAAGTATGAGAAGATTCATTAGGAAGTTTCTTGGCATTGATAAAATAGCTAAGGTAATTTTTAGGAAGGTCATATTTTTGAAATTCCTTCACTAGAGCATTGACTAAATCCTCTAGTTGTGAGATGGAATGTTTAGGAAGCTGGTTGCACCATTTAAGTGCATCACCACAAAGGTTTTAGCTAAGAGCTTGGTGGTAGCAAAGGTGTTAGTTTGGACCCATTTCTTATAGAGATTGTCAGAATACTTAAGAAAGATAGTAATATCCTTAGTCCCATTATATGTGATAGTTGGAGAAATGTTTCCAATATTTATGGATGCAATGAATGGGGATAAAGGTTCATTTTGAAGATGTTGAAGAATTTTGTTATTTATTGGAGGTTGAGGGATGATATTCCCATTGGCATATCCAAGAGGAGGGACAAAATTTTTATTTGGTTGATACATGATGACTTGAGGTGGTTGACTAATCATGTTGCATAAATGTTGTTGCATGGTCATCATTTGAGATTGATTGGTTGTTTGCATGATGTTCATTTGTTGAATAACTTGGGAAAGAAGTTAAGTTGTATCAATATGTGGATTATTGTTTGAAGGTGGGATATTAGTGTTGATAGGAAGAGTATTGTTAGTGTTATATGGAGGAATATTATTTTTAGATATAGGATTCCCAACATTAGTATTGGTTGTATTAAGTGTGATAGAAGAATAAGGAAGATTGGTAAGGCCACCATTCCTATGAGGAATGTAAATAGTAGTATCATCAAGGTTTTTGAATATTTAGGAACCATATAGATTATAAATTTAATTGGTATAATGTGATTAAGGATTCCCACCATTGGTATTGGGATGAGGATTATGATGAAGGATCTCAACTATATTGCATTATGTAGTGAGTGGTTTAAGATGAAGAGAAGGGGAAGGAAGAAATTGGATAGTTTCATCAGAGGTAATGAAATAAGTGAGGTTACTATCCAAGAATTTAATAATGTAATATTATTGACTAAGGGAAGGATAAAAATATTTCATCATGATGAAACCAAACTAGATAACCACACAAAGAGAATAAAAAGTGAAAAAAATAGTACTAGGTCAACCTGGTTGACCTAATGCAAAAATAGGGACTGTAAAATTGTACAGGGTCAACTAGGTCAATCTAGTGTAGTGTAAAAAGATTGAAAAAAAGGTAAAATATGTTGTAAATAGTGCTAGGTTGACCAAGTTGACCTAGTATAGTGCGCAGGGGCTGAAAAATATACTAGGTTGACATGGTTGATCTAGTACAATAAACAAGGGTTAATTTCTTGTTTTACCTATATTTCTAGTTCTACTTATCCATTTTACAAACCATAAAATGCATCAGATTCATGATGATATAGGGAATATTATAAATTTCATATAAATTTATGAAATAACAAAGAACTATGTAGACTAGGTTGACCTAGTTGATTATGCTGGAATAGTTTTAAAGATTGTAAATTATGAAAGGAAAGTATAGAAATAGAAAGATACAAAGAAGTAGAAACTAACTTTAGTGGATGAAATATGAAATTGAAGAATATTACTAATTATTAACCTTAGATAAAATTGGAAAAAACATGAAATTTGGGATGATATGGTCAATCAAGCTATACATATACCTAATAAAAAAGTGTTAAAAATGCACTAGGTAAACCTAGTCAACCTAGTAGGATGAACTGGAAGTCTAAAAATGCACTAGGTCAACTTGATCGACTTAGTAGTTTGGAAACCTAAAAATTTTTGCACATAGATAAATATATAGGTTGATAGAATCAATCTAGTAGATCAAAATATATGATAAAAAGAATGAAATAAGTGTAATAAATCCTATAAGGGTTAGTTTCACGTCAAGTTCACTAGAATGTATGTAATTATAATTACATTATGTACATGAATTATTCTTGGATCAAATAACATAGAGCACACCTACACTTTTGATTGGGTATACACTTGTTAAGTGAGATCATGACCAATATGGGGATCCACTAGACCTGATTAAGGAATCACTTGTATCACTTGTCACAACACATCATGATAGGAAGGATTCCAAAGCCTATAGTCTAACATAATTATACAAAAATCCTAAAATTTTCCTATGATTTGATGTTCACTTATGTAATAAACAATAAATTAAAATATTCTAATAACAATAAAAGTAAACTAATCTAGTTCGCACCAAATCTTGTGGCATAAAGTGGGGGTTAAAACAAAACAAATAAACAATAACTAAATTAAGCATGCATAGGAAACATATACTCATGTCAATGTATATGAAATCCTAATATATGGAATATAATAATACATATTTCATTATCTATCTACTCTTACAAAGGAGAAATAAAGTTAGTAATACTTATCTTTGAAGACAAACCTACCAAGTCTAAATTTCTCCCTTAGCTAGTGTGATTCATAAGACATTATTGTGGTTGTAAGGATAACCAAGATAAATCATCTCTAGGATACATGACCTACATAAGAATCTAAAAAAGAATTCAAAAATAAAATATCATATCTCTAAAGAAAGTATCAAACCTTAAAGCTTTATTCCTCATGTAGAATGGTCAGCAAGCAAATCTTCATTCACACTTCTTCACTTTCTTATTCTCTCTCTTTTGAATCTTATGATATGGTGGTAAATGACCTTGTATCTATACTAGTATCTTACCCTAAAATCATTTAGGAACATTAGCTATGTTAGGTTGACCTATTTGACCTAACATGTTTTCTAGATAACTCATTAGGTTTGTGCTAGGTCAGTTTGGATGCAAACAAGTCAAAATAACTAGTGTGCCTAGAATACACTAGGTTGACCAAGTTGACTTAGTGTAATAAATAGGTCAAAAGGGTAAAAAAGAAAAAAAATGAGGGAATAAATCATGATAATGATAGGAATGATTAAGAAAGAGATAAATAAGCCTAGGGTTCAAGGTTTTAAGAGATAAGTGTGTAGATGGCAAGTGGCAAGAGGAACAAAAATTTTATGAAGCATTGATGGTTTACCCACCCCTTTCCCGATGCACCCTTTATGGCATGTACTCAGAGAGATTGACACTCAATGGGTTTCTACAAAATATAAAGTATTATTAATAAATAAAACTTTAAAAATATTATGTGTATACAAAATTGACTTAGAACCATAGACTAGAGAGAAGGACGTTGCCCCAGTGGCAACACATATACTAGTATAATAGGCCCAAAGATCAGGATAGAGATGAAGGTATCAATCCATGTGGGTTTGATGAATTATATTCTAGATAATTTTATTAATAATTTTTTTTGTGGCCTCATCTTGGCCATTACATTTTGGATGATAAGGTGTGGAAAATTTGTGATTGATTTTAAATTTAGCATAAAGTTGTTTGATATCTTTATTTTTTAAATTTATGCCATTATTTAAAATGATAGTACGAGGGACACCAAAGTGTAAAATGATTTTATTAAGGATAAATTTGGAGATGGTGGCACTATTGATGTTAACAAGGATCATAGCCTCAACCCACTTGGTGAAATATTTTATTGTTGTGATTATAAAGACTTGCCCATCTTAAGATCAAGGTAATTTACTAATGAGATCTAATCCCCACATGGAAAATGGCCAAGGATTTTCAACCATTTGAATCTCAGTTCAAGGTGAATGAATTAAATCATCATGAAGCTATCAAGGAGTAAACTTTTTAGCAAATTTTATAGAATCCTTTTCAAGAGTGGGCCAAAGTATCCCATACGTACACATTATTAGGATTTAACATGTCTACTATGATGGCCATTATAAATACCTCCTTATGCTTATTTAAAAAGAGGAGGAACCTCATATTTCATAACATAATAGAGTAAGGTACCTTGAACATTAAAAAAATAAAGTATTTTATATCAAAAGACATATTTAAATATTGTTTGTGAATATGATTCTTTTCATAGGAATCAAAGTTGGAAAGAAAAGTTTGGTGTTCCATAAATTGAATGATGTCTTTATACCACATGCTTTATTGAATGGTGACAAACTCAATGTGGAAGATAAGTAAATCATGTGGTTGAATATAGGATGGATATTTTTTTATTTAAATAATAATATTGGGATCAATAATAACTTAGTATGGATGAAAAATAGTTACTAAAGAAGTGAGAGAATTAGTAATTGAATTTTGATCTTGAGGGATGACTCGACGGTGAAAGAAATAAAATATTTGGAAAGAGTATTTGTAATTTGATGATAAGAAATGATATTCTCATTTTTGTATTGGTAATAATATTTGACTTAAATGAAAAAAGCTAAGAATCACCTAAAGCATGTAGGTATTGGATATCTAAATCAATATCATCTTTCATGCCTAGGATTAGAGCTTTATACTTTGTCATATTATTAGTGGCATCAAAGGTTAAGAGAAAATCTAAAGGGATGATTTTGCCAAAAGGACTTCTAAGAATTCAACCTATCGTATCCCCTTGATAGAATTAAGCACCATTAAAGTTAAGGGTCCAAGTATCCTCATGTAATTCCACATGAATTTTAGGAAGTTCTTTGATAACTCTTTTGGTTTAGTATTATCAGGGAGGATATCATATTTATCAAGATTACTTGCTTCAAGATTAGAAATGAAATTAATATTTAAGATAAATAAATTGGTTGAGACCTTCAATATAGATAATGTTATCATCAAGAAGATTATCTTGAAGGAGATTGGTAGCTAACACAAGAGTTGTGACAAGTTGATCAGCTATGATTTATCCTTTGAAAACTTTTTGAATAATATTTGGAGATCAAATTCCATGAGGACCATCCATTTGCCAATTCTATCTCTAAGAAGAAAGGATTTGGAGAAGAAGTGATGAAGGGGTCATAATGAATGATGACAAAAGTGGTCTGATAAATCATGTAATGTTGAAGCTTTTAAGCTAAAAAATAGATAGGGAGGAAATCATGTTCAACTTTTGTGTAATGTTTCTCATAATCAATGAGGCCTTGGCTGATATAGTAGATGGCATACTCTCTTTTGGTATCATCTTGTTAGGCAAGAATTTTCCAAACTGATATGGGTGTAGAATAAGTATATAAGATTAAAGGTCAATAATTTTAAGGAGGATGAAGCATAGGTGGGTGAATAAATTAATCCTTCATGTTATCAAATGATTTTTGACAAGGGTTTGTCCATTATAAAACATTACCTTTCTTAAAAAGAGAATTGACAGAGTGGATATGGTAAGCCATTTTAGGGATAAATTGTCTAATTTCCCTAAGATTATTGAGATAATTGTGAATATCTAGAATGGAATGAGTAATATGCATTTTGATCATAGCACTAATCTTAGCAGATTCAATGTTGATGCTATAGAGAGAGACTAAGAGTCTTAATAGTTTGATAGATGTGACACCAAATACACATTTGTAATGATTTAGTTAAACTTTGTAATTAAGAATATGGTCAAAGATTATGGTATGATTAGAAAGATGAGTCCTAAAACTTTTTGATTTAGCAATGAGATCATCCGCATAGGTTTTTACAATTTTGTGGATAATATCAAGAAAGATATGAGTCATTGCTCATTGATAAGTGGCTCTAATATTTTTTAGGTGGAAGGGAATTTTAACAAAGTAATGGGTTCCCTATTTCATGGTGAAATTTGTCTTATGTTGGTCCTCAAGAGTAATGTGAATTTTATAACTAGCCATCCATAAGAGATAACATTTCATAACTAGCTATGAAATTGATAATGGAATCTCTTGTAGGTAAAGGTAAATTATCCTTGGGATAAGAGATATTAAGATTATAGAAATCAGTAGAAACCAGTGTAGATGTGAATGACCATAATGACCTTTTTTTGAATGGGAACTCTGTTTGAAACTCATTCATAGTTATCCAATAGTTTGATAAACTTAACATTGATAATTTTGATGATTTATTTGTGACATAATGTGGAAACCTTGGGTGGAATTTTTTGTTATTTTTGATGAATAGGTTTGGCATCAGGGTAAGTGATGATATTTTATACCACAATGCTAGGGTCAATACCAAGAATGTTCTCATAAGACCAGGTGAAGATCTCATGATATTTATCAAAAGATAAACTAAAGTTATCATTTTTAGTAGGTTAAAGTTCATGAGAGAATGTAATTGGCTAAAGGCATGATGGAGTACCATTTTCAATATGAGTAGTTTACCTGATAAGCATAACAATTCCATATTGGAATTGGTATGTTGCATTAGGTAAAAAATAAATTGGATTAGCTTTAGGGTCAATGATAGCAATGAAGTTGTTGAAACAAGGAGTTTTATTTTTGAAATTCCTAAGTTTGTGATGTTACTGAGGAAGTTTAGGTTCTTAGACATGAAGGATTTTAATAATAGCTTCATCACTAGGTAGAGTGGGAAGAGAACCATAATACTCAGCATCTACTTTGATATTGATAATTTGATTACCATGGTGATCATATTCAAAATATATCTGATAGACGTCTTTAGCCTTGGAATCTAATGTAATCTTGGGATTAGGAGAAGTAGATGGATCAAATGGGATTGTTGTATGTATCATTATTTTATTTTACAGGGGAATAATTGGATATATTGGTGGGATCTATAGGTGGTATACAAGATGCAAGATATTTTAGAGGCTATGAAGGTATGATTTTTTCTACCACCCAAGGAGTATAAAGAAGAGGATAATTAATAGGAGTCACATGACATTCAAGATATAATTCATGATTCATGGAAATAGTATGGATATCTCATTCAAAATCATGTATTTGAGATAAGTTTTTGTAATAATGTTCAACATCCAAGTCTCAATATTGAGCATGGTTCATAATGTAATTATCATCATAGGTTAGAGAATGGTACATTCTTGAGATTTAAGGGGAGTTTCAGAAGGTGAAATCCCAATATTACTAAATTTACATGGAGACATGATGAGGGGGTCTTGGAATAATTTGGAATCTCTATAATGATTGCAATGAAGGCATATTCTATTAGATAAGGCTACTAAACATTGCATGGAGGGGCAAAATCAGTGATTTCATCATTAAGAGGAATAATATGCTCACAAGGTAATAAAGAAGGAGGAAGCCACTCTGATATGTAAGGAGGTAGCTTGGTAGTGTTGCAAGTATGCTTCAATTCATTAGGTTCATCATCATCTGAATCAATAAGAGTGACTTGTAAATCTGTATTGATGTTAATTAACTAAGGTAAGGGAGTACTATTGATGGTAGGAATGGTAGGGATGTGATATTGAGATTTTAAATTAGAAATTTGAATATTCCAAAGGTTGGGATTAGCTTTATGCCTATATCATTTACTATTATGTAATAATTTTATGCATTGGCTACTAAAAGAGGTGACGGACCTCATTTTATGAGTCCATAGGAATCCGAGTATGTTATAAGATAGGGGTAAAACAAGGACCATAAATTTAGTTCTAATTATCTTAGGTCTAATGGTTTGGGGAAGCCAAAATACAACCAAGTGTCTTTTGATTAGTTTTAACAAATCTAGGATAGGTAAGGTGGGTTTGCATGAGATGATCCTTATTGTTTCCATGTTGTTGGATAAGCCATAAAGTTATTTCATTAATACTAGAGCCTTAATCAACTAAGAATTTATGGATAAGTGTATTATTAATGGCTATTTTAGTGAATAATGGAAGATCATCAGCATGAAAAATGATTTCATCATTAATCACATCTTCAATAAATTCAATAGAAGGTTTGGAAGGACACATGGTTTCAATGGTATACACATTGGTATTTTGAGGATCAATAGAGGTTGGTTCTTCCTCTATAGGAGAGGGATATTTTATGTCTTATAGTTTCTTTATAATGAACTTACGATGATAAGGGGAAGTATGAACTAACTCCATACATGGAATCTTGCAAGGCATGGAGTTAAGTTCTTCAAGAAATTTCTAATGGGATCTAGAAGAATAACCAATTTGATTTTTAGAAGGTAAGGTAGATTTGGAAGCATTTACTATTATTAGGGGTTCAGAAGAAGGAAGGAGTTCTTCATGGGATTTTGAAGATAAATGAATGGTTGTAGTATCTTTGAGAATTTTTTAATCTAAATATGGTTTCTCAAGTTTTGAGATAAGATCTTTATGATATGGTTTGTGATGATAGTTGAACATAATGGTGTTAACATATTGAGAATTTTTATAATATTTTTAATAATCAACATCAATTGCAAAAACATACTTGTTAATTTATTGATTATTATTTATGGAAAATTATTTTTGGTTATTAGAATAATAATATATAGAGGCTTGTCATTTTTGAGAAGCAATATTTTACTCTTGACTATGAAGGTTTATCATAGCTTCACAATTGAAAGAATCACCAAGTATGTAGGAGACAAAAAATTTAGTGAGCCCTCTATAGGATTCATAAGAATGGCCAATGTCAGCATGGAACCAACAAAATGGGATTAGGATCATAAAATTTAGGAGGATTATTAGGTTAATTAAAGGGTTTAAATGGTGGTAAGAATTGTTTCATTCACTAAATAGTGAGTGGTATGTGAGAAGATGAGGTAATGTTGGATTTGGAAACTCTTGGTTTAGTTTGAGGAGTATTGTTGGTGATAGAATTGGTAGAAGTTTGAAAATATCCTTTAAGGAATTTGGGATTTAGTTTAAATTGCTTTCAGAGGAAGTCTTGACATTTAATTTGATCAAGATCTTCATAAAGTGTTTGAGGAGCAAAATTTCAAATCTTATATTGAAGAGGAGTTAAATCCATGATAAAGAGTTTGATCAAATTATCATCAATCATGTTATGGTCAGATTTATGGGCCATAGATTTCAATCATTTGATAAAATCATGAGCTAATTCGGTGGGAGGTTGATTAGCATTGATAAAATAACTAAGGCAACTTTTGGGAAGGTCATTATTTTGAAACTCTTTAACTAAAGGACTTACTAAAACCTCAAGTTTCTAAATGGATTGTTGGGGAAGTTGGTTATACCATTCTAATACATCGCTAGTGAAGGTTTTGACTAAAATTTTGGTTTTAGTGAAAGTATTAGTTTGGATCTACTCCTTATAAAGATTGTCAAAGGATTTGAGAAAGGATGTAGGGTCTTTAGTCCCATCATACTTGAGATTTGGATATCTATTAGCAATATCAATGGACATGATGAAAGGAGATAAAGATTCATTTTGGATATTTTAAATAATTTTATTATTCATAATAGGTTGAGTAATAACATTTCCCAAGGCATCTCTAAGAAGTGGAGGAATTAAAATTGGATTAGCTTGAGGATGGATATTTGGAGGTTGATTAGCCATATTGATCAAATGACATTTTAATTGTATCATTTGAGAGGTGTTATAAGTTTTCATTATGTTAATTTATTATATGACTTGTGCAAGAAGTTGAATCATATCAATTATTGGGTCTATTTGTAGAACTCCCCAAATTGGTATTAGGGGGATAATTATTGGAAGATAGATTATTAGTGGGATTATTGGATATACTTGTGTCAATTTATCGCACATTACGTTGAAGATTTTGAAAATGGGAATTGTCTTGATAAGTATAAAAAGGATTGTATCCACCTACTTCATCTTGAGGTGTGATTTGAACCATATTACAATCCATAGATGAAGGAGGGGAAGAGGTGCTCCAAGAGTGAGGGTTACCTTGGGAAAAAAAAAAGAAGGAGAAATGAACATCCCATATAGTATCTAAATGGATTTAGTTTGTCAAAGAAGATTATGATAGGGGAATTCATGATGACTTGAGAAAAATAAACAAAATTCTAAGGAAAATAAGATAACTGAGTTAGATAGATACGATATGTAGTAAGAGTATAGAGATGATTAGATTGACCTAGTACTGCAAACTAGGGAAAACAAAGTCTAATAAGAGTATAGAGTCAACTAGGTTAACCTAGTACTATAATTTAATTGGTAAAAAGAGATCCATAGTCGACTAGGTTGACCTAGTATTGTAGGCAAGGAGAAAAAGATAATCTGTATGAGACTATGTCAAACAAAATGATAGTGTACTACAAATAGGGAAAAAATTTACAATGTAATTTGAAAGAAAGAAATGGAAGTAAAACTACAAGAAACTGGGTCAATGAGAATGATCCAATGAATCACACAAAACAAAACCTTGTCCCTATGTTGGATAATTCATGTTTTTTCAATACAACATATAATGAAAAAAGAGGAAATAGTCAACTAAAAAGTAAATGCTAACTAAGTGGTCATCCTAAATGTTGTTAGAATTATAAAGTGTTATTGTAAGTGTGATAAGGAAGTTGTTTGAAATTAGAGAACTATAAAATAATAAATGGATGGTTTTAAGATATTTAGGTTGAAATGGATCTATGTTAACAATGGTATTGGCTTGGTATTAGGGCCTACCCACTCACTTCATAATACCACAATGATAAGGGTGTCAGGTGATTTGAAAATATAAACCATTAAACATGTGTTTATACTTGGCCTAAAAACCAAGTCGGCTTCTCCCTTGGTGATGAAATCCAAGTAGGTAGGCCTTTGGTAGATAAATGTGTAAATACATTTTGAAATTATGTGATTTGGTAGTGTGTGAAAGAAAGAGGAAAGTAGTGAAAGTAAATGGTATATTTAAAAATAATCTAATTAGACTATGTGATATAATATAATCATGAAAATAAATAAAAATGAAAGTGTGAACAAATTACGAGCATATAGTTGTTAATTTCTAATTTAAAACATAGTATAATATTGGTTTAGATGATAGTGTATGCAAACATTACAAAACTAAGTCAAAGTGTCACTACTATACTAAAAAATTAAGGGTATTTAAGAACTATGTGGATATGGTTGATGTAGTATTTTAAATAAAATATAGAATACAAAACTAGGTCAACCGGGTTGACCTAGTTTGTTGTATGATGGTAGTTTTAAAGACTACAAATTGTGGAAAACAAAACTATAAGGAAGAACTAAAATGAAAGAGAAAGAGAGAAAGGAACCTTGGTGGGTTGGAATATGATGATGAATGTGATATTTTTATTGAAATACCTTTAATTTTACTTATAAATTATACCAACTGTGTCAATTGAGTCAACCTAGTTTTATAATTCCCTATTTGTTAAATCTTGTTAAGATGACTATACTAGCCTAGTCGACCTAGTATGTTTTGTGGAAGCTATCTAGAATACTATATTGGCCTTTTCAACCTAGTATGTTTTTATTGGTGTTAATAAGAGTATTGTGTCAAATTTTTTGACCTAATAACTTGTATCTACTGAAGACTTGTATAGAAAGAAAAAAGACATTTTTGATGCAACTATGTGTTAAACCTTCACACAGAAGATAGAAACTATACGATCTTATCAAACTAGTATCATATATATATATATATATATATATAATAAATAAAATTATGGAAAATGAAAATTTGAAATAAAACCTAAAAGAAGATAGATTTCTAGATTTGATACATTTTTTATTGCATACATTCTAGTGAACCCAACGTGAATCTAACCCTTTAGGTTTTATTTCAAATTTTCATTTTCCATAATTTTATTTATTATATATATATATAATATATATATAATAAAAAAAATTATGGAAAATGAAAATTTGAAATAAAACCTAAAGGGTTAGATTCACGTTGGGTTCACTAGAATGTATGCAATAAAAAATGTATCAAATCTAGAAATCAATCTTATCTTAGAGAAGATAGATCCTACTTACATTTTGGATCAGAGATACAATAGATAATAAAAAATATGACCAATATGTGGATCTAATAAACCTAATTAGTGGATCTATTATCATAATAATAACACAAGTTAGGGTTCTAAAGCCTCCAATCATGCAAAACTATGAAATAAACTTAACTATTTCCTATGTTTTCATATTCACTATACTAATAACAAGTAGAGCAAATTAATATAATCTAGTGATCACCAAAGCTTGTGGCACAATATGGGGGTTAATAAATAGACAAACATAAACATGCATAATGGAATCCTAGTTAAGATATGTATAAGTAAGACCATAGTTCATGCAGAAGAAGAGTAATATTATTCAAAATGCAATACTTATGTTAGTTCTATCTACTAAAAAGAGGAGCAAAGTTAGAGATACTTACCTAAAATATGAACCCATCGAGACTCAATCTCTCCCTTGGATAAAGCAAATTCATAAGACATTTTTGTGGTTTCTAAGGATAACTAAGAAAGTCCAAAGCATCCAAGACTTCTCCACAAGACCAGATTATTCAAGTAGAAACCCTAACCTAAGACACCTCAAGTAGAATTGTGAAAGAGAATATTATAAATAAGTGCAAATGGAAAACAACTATTGATGTCTCTTTGACAATGGATGAAATATCTTATATGTAGGTGGATTTAACCCTAATACCTTAAAAAAAAATTGACCAATAGGGTTGATCAAGGGCTGACCTAGAACCTAAATTATTTTCACGAATATGAGTAAAAGGTCAACCCAGTCGACCTGGTACTATAAACTATCAAAAGGGGTTTTAGGTTAGGAAAAAGGGTATAAAAGGTGGTAAATATACCATAAGAGTGTATAAAATAATATTAATATATTATGGGAATGTTTTATGGTCTAGTTGGATTATTAATAAGTGGAAATAAAGGACAAAAATCATATAAAGCACTAATGGTCTACCCATCCCTTTCTTAGTACACCTCGTATGACATGCACTCAGAGAGATTAAGACTCGACAGGTTCCTAAAAGATAGAAAACATCAATATTTAATAAAATTGGAAAATATTGTGTAGATACAGGTTAACCCTATACCCTTATAGTTTATGTCATTAAGTTTTAAGGTGAAGCCTTATTTTTTATGAATGATCCTTAACAAGTTTGACCTCACTAAACCCTCCTAAACCCCCTCTAAAGATAATAACTTAGTGGAGGCCCTTTAAATGACTTAAAATTAAATTTTTTGGTCCTAAACCATATGTATGACATATATAGGTCCTTATATCACCCAATAAAAACATTAACGGGGCACATATGACCCTAAAGGTGGTTGGAAATGGCCTAAAAGTGTTGGTTTTTCTAATCTTCTAAGTGATTATTTACATGAAACCTAAAAAATTTTCTAGATTATACTTTAGGTATTGGTATGGATTTTATTATCTTATCATGGTCATTTCACAAGGTTTCATGAGGTTTAGAGATGAAGCACCTAGTTTTCAAGCAAAACTAGACCTAGAACGGTGACTGCCTCTTAATAGTGTGTGTAAAATAAATATGAAGACCTCATGGAGTAAATTTATGGGAATTAAAAATTAATTTTATCCTTTTATACACTTATTAAAATTGTCTTTTTTTTTATAAAATCCTTTGAATAAAGTTGGAGATCTCAACAATGATAAATTATAAGTTTTCCAAACTTTGGCTCTTGGAATGAGAGTAAGTTGAGTGATCTATGCATGTTGAAGGAAAAAAGATTATGAAAGGTTGTATACATATCTAAAAAAAATTAATAAATTATCATATACCTTATAAAGAGACAAAATTATCCCAAGTCATTTTAAAACACCTATATATGCCCTATACTGTACCAAACAAACAATTTAGAAAGAATTTTTTGTTTGGGAGTTTTATGAAGAATTTCATAGTTTTTTTTAAATATAATAGGTATTATCCATTAAAATATATCAAATTATCAAGATAAATGATCTAATATATCCTTAAAACTCATTTTTTGACCCCCTAAGCTAATACAGGGCTTGTTGAGTCTTAGAAAGACCAAATTGGGAATTTTTGGGAGTTTTAGGTAGAGTAGAGGGATAAAACATTTAATGGAGGTCTATTCCACCATGAAACTTATATTCAAATCATAATTAGGCCTATTATCTTCCAAAATCATTTGAATTAATCAAGTTTTAATTTTTCACTATGCATTTGGTAAGCTTGGCAAGATGATGAAGTGGGCATTTGAGATGTCAAACCTGTTGCATTAGTTTGAGGAGTTTCACATCATCTAATAAGGTGTCAAAAATGGATATAAATGTGGTGTAGGTAGTTATACATGTGTGTAACCCCTCAATCAAGGAGGGTAGGGTAGTTTTAGAGAGTAAATGATACATCTCATACATCAACTTCTTGAGGAAACTCCACCAAGCATGAGTGACACTTATGTAGAAAGTTATTTGGACCATTTTTTCCCCTTTTATACCTTTGTAACTAATTCATGACATTTGGCATTAATGATGAAATTTATCGATGTCCCTTCTCTCTATCTCCTCTCTCATTTATCCTATATGTACACCTAATCTTTACATTGTATAGATCCTTAATCTGAGTATAGTAAGGGCCTGGTCTAGTTAAAACTTATTTTTGCCTTTTGAGATGAATAATAAAATGGTTTTATCTCTATTTGAATTAAATTTTTAGTGTATAGTTGTGATTTGACATGATTGATAGTGGTATTATTCTAAATCCCTCTCTCGTTTCCTCTCAACCTTACCTTGTTGTAAGTAGGTTGGGTTTTTATAGGTCACATGAAGTGTTTTAGATGTTGGAATAAGGAACTAGATGTGGAATTTTTCTAGTAGTTTTGATCTAGTTCAACTCTTGGTTATCCATCCTAATTCCTGCATCTCCCAAAAAATCAATGTTGTAATACTGATGTAAGGATAACCTCAAGTTAGAATTGTGTGGTTTGATTAGTCTTGCTTTACTTTATAGGTACATAGGAAAATGGAGATCAAGATTTTGGTGCATCACCACTTTTAATTTCATATTTATCTCTCTATTTTCCTTGTTATTTTAATAGGTTTAGTATTAGTTTTAGTGAAGCATCAATGGAACCATACCATATTTAAAGATTCATCTCATTGATTAGGCCACTCATAGCCTAGAGGTGTTTTCATTACTATCATCTAAATACGAAGGATTTAACAACCTTCTTGGGGCTGGAATTTATAGTGATAAAAGTTTTGGCATGCCTGGTGGGATAGAGTTTCAACAAGTTTATCTAATATTAATGTTGGTCTTAAAAAAAATTAAAACTATAATAGCATCCTTCATTCAACATCTAGTGACTCTAATAAATTTTCAACTCTTGGTTACAGACTAGTAAGTAAATTTCTTACCAAAAGTGACTAAAAGGTCAATTTCTAAATCTATTCCTTTTAAATTTCTTAAATCATCCCCATTTTTAGTCAAAAGAAAGAGATTTCTTGATTTTTCCCCTTATACCCTACACCCTAAAAGCCAACTCCATTAAAACTATAGTCTAATTTATCCTAAAGCTAGCATGGATGCTCATATAAACCTAACTTCTTTTGAATTCAATGGTGAAATCCATCTACCTCTTGCAAAATATGATGATATATCTATGGTAGCCCTTAAAAGTGTTCCCTATTTTAGTGGAGAAAATACCATTAGTCCTATTGAGCATATCGAAGATATAGATAATTTTTATAATATACATAATATTACTCAAGAAAAAGTGGACATTAGGATGTTAGAAATTTCATTTAAGGGTAGAGATATAGATTGGTATAGGACCTTGGCTCCTGATTCTATTAATTCATGCGACCAATTAGGAGAACAATTACATAAGAGGTTTAAAGATAAGAGTGATCACTTGTCATTAGATGAGTAATTACCCACCATCAATAAATCCATATAATATTTTATTCAAGATTTAAAATTTAAATATCATAAAACATGGGATAAGATTCCACTACTTGTGAGGCCTATTAAAAACTATGCATTCCTTTACTATCTCAAAACATTGAATAGTGACATAACTATTATGATACAATCCATGAGAGGGAAAATCTTACCTAATACCTATGATATTATCATCTAGCCTAAAAATAGGCTCATTTAATCTAGAAAACTTACCCCAAAATAATATTATGACTTTGTTACCTAATATATATCCTCCTATGTCAACTCTTGCTCATATTCCTACACCAACCAATCAAATAGAATAAATAGGCTAGAAAGGGTAGTCAAAACCCAATATAATGAGATAGTGGTTTTAAGAGATAACAACCTCAACCTCATATAACTTATCAATATCCATATCATCCTTATTAGTCCATCATACCACCTTTTTAAGGCAACCTATAAGGATAAGGGAAAATTACTCATGTTAGACTATCTAATCGTCATAATCCAAATGCTACCTCCACCTCTAAATCCATAGTACCTATAAAAAATAACCTTGTTTAGTAGTATTATTATTATTCTTAATGGGTTCAGCCTCATGATCAGTTTACTAATCAAAACAAGGTGTTAAATCAAGATTTTATGGCAAAAAATGAAACAATGCCCCTTATGACAAAAGTTGAAGTTCCTAATCAAGGAAAGGATAATAGAGAGTAGTCTCAATTAGAAGTAACATTGGTAAATTATAAATAATAATATTGGTGTGTAGTTAATTATCAAGGGAACATAAAAAAAAATTGACACTTATATAAAAACCAATATAAGGTCTAAGAGGAGAGGAGCTGAAGATTCTCAATAGGTAGGTAAAAGTCTAGTTATGACTCGTTAAATGTCTCAATGGGAAAAGGACCATAATGTGGCATCTAAGGCTCAAGATACTCATAAAATTTATAATTTAAGGAGTGCCTTCATACCTTAAACCACACAAGCTCATGGAAATGTTGCAGTTCCTAGGGGGAAACTAGAGGTTGGTGTATCTCCTATCAGAATTGATGGACTTGTATGTAATGCAAAATAAGAGAATTCAAGTGAAGATGATGATGATGATGATGATTTGGTGAGTATGATGAGAAAATCACCATTGGCAGTCCCCATTATACCATCACATCAAATTCTAGACAAATAAGAGAAATTCAATATTTTGAAGACATCTTAGAAGAAGAAACTCAAGGTGTCCTTGAAACATGTGATGAAGGTTTTTTCATATCAAGCATTGGTAGTCCTCAAGGTGTATATGAATAACTTCAAGAAGATTTGATAGTTGATCAGATTACATCAGAACATGAGTAGGATATAGAGAGTCTTGATGACATGTGGTAGTCCAACATAGACATTTGCAAAGAGTTTGGAAATCTCAATAGGCTTATATCTCATGAAGAGGAAAATAAGTGTGTTATAGAGGTTTTTTATCTCCTAAATGGATAAAAATATGACCTTAACGAGTCATTAAAAAACAATATGACTCCATGGAAAAATTAGAGTGTAAGGCACTTAACAAATCAACATGTCCTACAAGTCATCAATATAGGGTTCAACTTCATGTTGTAAAAAACATTAAAAGAGTTGAAATCCCTACAAATGATCAAGAAGAAGATCCAAATGAAGAGTTTTAGAAACATCCATTAGTGGAAAAAAAATATGGCATCTCTCAAGATGTCATAGTGGACTACGAATAATATCTGAATGAACCCCTGAGGATTAAGGTGGTAGATATTACTACAAGTTAAGATATAATCACCTTGGATGACATCTTCAAGATGGAAGAGAAACATGAGGTAAACTTTGAATTACAAGAAGATTATGTGCTCATAGGAGATATGTTTAATATTTTAGGCCCACTTAAAGACAAGCTAAAGTGATTAGTAGTCATGAAAAGCGTTGATAGAGTAAGAGTAATGTCCAAGCAATAGTTTTATCATCAAAATTATTTACAACATGGAGAAAGTTATAAAATTTTTCATTTTAATCTAGGTGGATTAACATTTTAATGTATTATGAATATTATGATAGTTTTGTTTCCTCCAAGTGCTTTTATCACATGTTTCTTTGTCAAGTTATTTGATTCCTTGTGTTCCCTAAATGGCCCTTATCATAGTGTGGTGTCTTCTTGTTGGTTTTTTATAATGTGTGTGTTTAAGGTATTATCATATGTACACTTATTTATTTCAATTAATTTTTATCCCTTTTATTATTTCATATCAATTTTAAGTGATGGTGGGTGACTCCATATTCCAATGAATGTGTAAGGCTATTGGTCTAGAGTCTTTAGAAAGTAAGCATCCCTTAGAGGTCACCATGAATGTTTGAAAAAAATTCCACCATTTACCCATAAACTATTCAAACTAATGTTTAGTGATTTTAATTGGTCCCTTTTAGTCAAAATCCATTCATATGGCATGTTTAACATTGCTTAATATTTCTTATGAGAGTCAAGGTTTATGCCATATATGAGAAGCCTAATGCCATGTTATGAGTATTTAGGTTATAAGAGGGTGTTAATGAGATATTATGATGTAAATCAAGCTTAAATACTTTATTTAAGGTCAAATTTTATCTATAGCTTATTTTTGATAAATTAACCTATTTTTACAAATATTAAGGTAATGAAAAATTTAATATGTCATCTTGTAAGTTTAAAAGGCCTTAGTGATGTCCTATCAAGTGGGTCTAAAGTCATATTTTAAGGTCATTCAATTCATTTGAGAATTAAATTGGTAAAATTCATGGTGTGGTCTATACAAACATGATCATTTGAATATTCCCACATCTATTTCCTATTTTTAACTACCCTCTCACATCTTTGAACATAGATCAAATGTAGAAAGACCTCATTCAAGTACAAAAAATAGTTTTTGTACATTAAGTTACTTTTTTAATGTTTATGAAATAATAAATTAATGGGTTTAGGATTAAATAATCTCTCCATTCATTTAAATATATATGTATAGGTAGAATTGCATTTTTAAAGTTAATGTGACAATTTGAGGTTACAAAGAAGAATAATTTCTAGTGTTACAGATTTGGACAATGAAAGAAAAGGGTAAGTTTTAAAATTTAACATGATAATATAATATCTAAATTAATTTTATTTATCCCCATTAATTAATTTGACTATTTTAAATAAATCTACATTAAGAGGAAAACACGATGAGAGCCCATTAAGGCCAAAATTGCCAAGACAGGCTAAGACCCTAACAAGTTCAAAAACAAGTTTTAAGGACATATGAGAACTATAAGTGGGTTAATAATAATATAAATACATGGGGAAGGATTTTTTATATCTTTTAAAGTCATTATTTTTCAAAAAATAATCACTTTTAAGCTCCCTTTTACTTAATCATACAACTTGGGTTGCTTAGTCAAGCTTACAAGCTCAACAAGGTCCATTTGAAATGTTTAGATGTAAAATAAGGAATTGAATTAATTATAGTGATGTTATGAGAGGTAATTTACCCATATAAAATATAAATTTTTGGAATTAAGTATTAATTTGAAGTCATGTTCTTTATGAATCATCCCTAATAAGTTTGACCTCCCTAATCCCTCTTAAAATCCCTCTAGAGAACCAAAATTAGTGGAGGCCCTCCACATAACTTAAAATGAAATATTATGGTACTAAAACCATATTTATGGCATATAAATGTCTTTATATCATCTAATTTACACTTTAATTTGGCACGTGTGGCCCTAAAGGTTTTTGGAAATGGCCTAAAAGTGTTAATTTTTTATAGTCTTGTCAGTGATTATTTGCATGAAACCTCAATAAATATTTGGATACTAATATTAGGTATGGGAATAGGCTATATTATATTAAAATGGTCATTTAAAAATGTTTAAATAGGTTTAGATATGAGGAATCAGGTTTTCAAACAAAACTAGGGCTAGAATGGTAGCTACCTCTTACTAGTGTATGTAAAAAGTATCTAAATACCTAATGGAGGACATTTATAGGCATAAAAAATTCATATAATGTTTATAAAAACTCAATATAATATTTTTTGTGGTTATCAAAACATTTTAAGAAATTTGGATCTCTTCACCATGATAAATTGATGAGAAATTATACGTTTTCTAATCTTTTGCTCTTGAAATGAGAGTAAGTTGAGTGATTTTGGAATGTTGAAGCCCAAAAAATATTATGAGAGGTTTATACATCTTTAAAAAACTTTATTCAATGATCATACACCTCATAATGAGATAAAATTATCCCAAATCACTTCAAAATGTTATAAACCCTTGTCCTACCCTTCTCTTTGCATTATTTGTGTATTAGTTGTTATGGAAGCATATGATTTCTAAGTCATCCCTTTATCATATTTGAATTATCCAGAAAACATGGTAAGTAGTATTTTTTATAATATATTTAGTATTTTATTTAGTTTTGAGGCCCAATGAAGGCATCCATGAATATTATTATATTGATCTTGCTCAAAGGAGGTTGCCTCCTTGAAGTGGCATGCAATCTAAAGGTTATTTTGAGTTATGTTATAAAGTTTATTTTATTGGTCAAATATTTTATATAGTTTTTAAATATATGCATAACGTTCCTCACATATGGTATCAAAGTGATTTCTCAACTTAGGGGTAGATTTAAGATAAATGTTTTTTCAACAATGATTTTTTAAGAACTATGCCATTTACAAATATGATTTTCCTTCCCTTTGTTTTCTATATCTTCACTCTTAATTATAGGTTCAGATGAGGTCAAATAAATATCCACATAACTATGGGAATTACTTGATCATAATCCTTGTAATGCATTATGAGGATTACCATAATAACCCCAAAGTAGTTACCCCATTGAGAGGACCTTCCTATGAAAAGGCCAATGAACCCATCTAGATTGACTAGTTTCCACCCATAAGATAAAACAAGAGATATCTTTGAGGGTTAAATATGTGGACACATTTTTCTTAGAGAGTTGTATTTATTTAGACAATATTAGTGATCAGAAAGAATCCTTAACACCCTTAGGCATCTGAATAGACATGGGGCTCATATTTGACATTATAATTTTATAAAACATCAGTAAAGTGATTAAAACTAAAAATAGTTGGTAAATGCACAATTATTGATAAAAATTTGGTATTAGATCCTCCACCTATGTTCAATTCATAGAGGGGGAGGATATTCCAACATTGTAGTTTTCATTTTTGGATTGTACATGCATGGAATGTCAATGTACATGTGTAAATACAAGCAACCATAAACCAAGAATAGACCAATTTATAAACCAAAGAAAATAGTAAAACTATTTATTATAGTCACCCATCTAGGAACAAAAAATATGGAGGAATAAATTAACACATTAAAATCCTAGGTCACTAATTTAACCAAAATGATGCATGGACTAAATCAATAGAATAGCCTTTTAATAAACAAGTTATAGAATGGGTCTTCATCAGAGAATAGTTTCTCTTATCACCAAACATCACATGGGCCTGAGATGGACTTTCCATAGTTCAATAGTACATATCATACTAAATGGATATATTAAGTTGAGTAATTCTTCAACCTTGACAATACTCACTTTGTCAATAAATTCCCATCTACTTCCTTTCACTTGGAATAAGAATGACCTCAATGGTACCATTGGTATCTCAAATAGAATGATGAACCTGATTAGAAAACCTTTGCATCCTTATTAAAAATTTTGGTCCTTTGTCATTCAAATAAATTAAAATAACTCTCACCAAACTATGACAGAGAGGAACCATTCATGATTATCATATTGAACTTGAGAAATAGGCTAATCAAACTCAATGGTTGTTAGATGAATTATTTAGGAGTTGTTCTATTAGTGGCCTTAAAGAGCCAATCCATTATGAGGTGAATAGGTTATATCCAAATAACATGATGGATGTTTTAGGTCTATCTAATTTATCAAAAGATAAACTCTTAGTGTAGTGTCAACTTCCCACTTTTTGACCCATAAATAACATAACAAACCAATAAACAACCATAACCACACTGATCAAGCACCTTACTAAGGTAGAGATGTGAGATCATAAGGAGAAAAGATTATGTTATAATTGTGATGATAAATGGGTTAAGGGTCACAAGTGCATCACACAAAATATATAATTTCTAGATGCAGAATCACCACCAGAGTATGATACTAAGCCTAATATCCAAGAATTCTAAGATGCTCAAGGAGAACAAATCTCCTCTAATGAATAAATGGATTAGGAGACCCAACCTAAGATCTATCTACATTTACTCATAGGTTTTAATAACCGTCAAACCATGAAGTTTAATTGGTTCTTTAAAAATATCCCTCTCATAATCTTGATTGAGTCTTTCAACACCCATAATTTCATTAATCCCTACATTGCTATGCACATAGAATATTTTGTATACCATTGTTATAGATTTGAATTCATGATTACTAATGGGGTAACATTACTAGGTAGAAGGAAGTGTCATAATGTGTGTATCATAATAGGTGATTACACTCTTTGCTCAAATATATTTTCCCTACCTTTAGGTGGATGTGATGTGGTCTTAGGGGCATAGTGGCTCCACACATTAGGATTGATTCTTCGAGACTTATTTGAGATGTAGATGCAATTCAAATATAGTGGATAGAACCACACCTTAAAAAATTTATTTTCTAGATCTGATAACATCATTAGTTCCCATCAAATGGAAACTATTCTAAATAAAGGCTCATATGGGGTCATTTCCCAATCGCACTTCATCCAACTCCAACTCCCCACTGTTACTAACTAGCCTACCGATTTGTAATCCATATTCAACAAACATTCAACCATTGTTATAAATTAATGGGTTTACCCCCTTAATTCATAGAATATCATCACATCCCACTCCTTATAGGAAGCATCCCACCTAATATCCATCCATAATGCTATCCCAATATACAAAATAATGACATTAAAAAACTATTAGGATAACTCCTCAAGTCAGTAGTTATTCACCCCATGCACTAGCCCATACTCCTCCCTAGTGTTTCATGTCCATAAAAAGGATGGTTCATGGTGAATATGCATTAAATTACATGACCTTAACCACCTCACTATCAAATATAAATTCCTAATTTTGCTCATTTATGAACATATTGATGAGCTTAATAGGGCCAAAATTTTCTCCAAATTGGATCTTCATTCTAGTTACCATCAGATCCACATACATGTTGATGACATTCTAAAAAGCATCCTTCTACACTAATGAGGGTCACTATGAATTCTTGGTCTTACCATTTGGAATTATAAATACCCTTTCAACATTTTAGGCCCTAATGAATAAAATATTTTAGCCTTTCCTCCATCAATTTGCTTTGGTTTTCTTTGATGATATTTTGATCGATAACCACACATGGGCCAAACATCTTCAACATATTGATAGTGCATTACAAATTCTAGGAGACAATCAATTATAGTTTAGTAAGCCCATGTTTTCTTTATGTCAAGAAGAATTTGAATATCTAGGACACATTATTTTAGTTGATGGGGTCCATGTGGATCCAAAAACATTACTGTCATACAACATTGGAATCAACCAATAACCCTCAAGAGCCTTCATGAATTCTTAGGCATTACATGATACTATCACAAGTTCATTAAGGATCATGGAAATATTGTCTCCCTTGATTTATTTATTAAATAAGGATGAAATTACATGGGATGTTGAAGCTAACTAGGAATTCATGGCACTCAAATAGGCTATGTGTAGCACATCACTTTTAGCCATGCCAGACTTTAACAAAAATTTGATGATTAAAAGTGATACATGTGGGAATGTCCTAGGTTTTGTTCTTCTCCAATAAATTCATCCCATTTATTTCACTAGAAAATCCCTTTATGGATGAAATTTGGATTTTTCTACATATGAAATGGAAATTATGGTAATTTTGCATGTAATACAAAAATGGTGTCCATAGTTACTTGGGAATCATTTTTGAATCAAAATTGATCACCAGAGTTTGAAATGCTTCCTAGAATAATGGGTCTCATACCTGACACAATAGAAATGGGTTATCAAACTAATGGGATATTATTATGAGATCATTTACAAGAAAGGTAGAGAAAATGTCATCATGGATGCTCTCCCATGCATGTGTAAGGACTATACTTCCCTTTCTACCATCTTGATGCTCATTCTACATTGATTGGAATCTATACACCAAGGGTATACACATGATCCTTCATTACACCACCTATTTCAATAATTGAACATTTACCCCTCTATAGTAAAACATTAATCATGGGATGGTGCTTCTCTTTATTTCAAGGGTAATCTTATGCTTCCCAATTTCACAAACTATTTTCAAGCCATATTCTATGAAATCCATACTTCTTCCTTAGTAGGACACTCAGGATTAATCAAAACATATGAGAAGACATGTCAAAATTTATTCTAGAAGGGGATGAAAGGGTAAATTAAATATATGGTTGATGAATGTGATACTTTCCAATGAAAAAATGGTGAAACCATAATGATTCCTAGTTTACTCAAGTCCTTGCCCATTTATACTAGGATTTAGATTGATATTTCTATGGATTTCATTTAGGAGCTCCATAAATATGGAGGAAAAATAGTTATCCTAGTTTTGATAGACCACCTCTCCAAATATAGTCATTCTTTTTCCCTCACTGACCCCTATACATCCTCCAAAGTTTGAAAAAGATTTCTTGGATTAGATCTTCCATCTTCATGGAATCCCTTATTCAATTGTATTTTATCATGATGGATCTTTAACTAGCTAGTTTTGGACATAACTATTCTAAATCACATGCACACAACTAAAGATGAGATTTGGGTATCATCCCCAAATATATGGCCATAGAAAAATTCTCAAAAATGCTTGGAAACATTTCTTCATTATTTTCTGTCAGAGAAACAACACCAGTGGGAAAGATGGCTCCCCCTCACAGAATGGTGGTACAATACCTCAGACCACACTTATATTAAAATGACTCCATATGAAGCAGTTTATGGTCAAGTTCCCTAAAAAATTATCCCATATACTCCTATAACTTTTGAGTTTAAGCATTCTACACTAATATCTATCATTGGGATAGAATTTTTATCACCCTACAAGACAATATATATCTAGCATAGAACTAAATGAAGTAATATGTAGATCAACACCACTCTGAGCACACATCTCAATGTAGTGATATGGGTTTTATTCATATGAATCCATACAAACAATCATCCTTGAAACTAAAATGGCATCATAATATTACCCTAAAGTTTTATGGGGCATATAATGTTCTATAGAAGATTGATTTTGTTACTTACAAGTTTGAGCTTCTAACTTCCTCCCAAATTCACCCATTCTTTCTTGTCTCTTATTTAAATAAATTCCCTAGAACCACCATCAGAGTATAGATGGTTCTACCCTAACTTGATAATAAAGGTTCCATCATTCTCAAATTGGAATAAATCCTAGATAGGTGCGGCCACCAAATTCACTCCCACTCCATCATGAAAGTCTTAATCCAATGAAACAACATGTAACTAGAAGATGCCACATGGGAACCACTATTCCAAATTCAATAATGATTCCCACATCTAAAACTTTGAGGACAAAGCTTTTTCTATGGGGAGGGGATGTTAGGAACTCATGTCCTACTCTTCTCTTTGAATTATTAGTGTATTAATCACTATGGATGCATATGTTTTTTAAATCATTCATTTAGAATATATGAATTATCCCACATACATGCGATGTTGTAGTTTTTATAATTGATTTATTATTTAAGTAATTATTTAGGTCTAATAAAGACATCCATGAAAATTATTATATTTAGATTGCTCAAAGAAGGATTCCCCCTTAATGTAGCCTACAATCTAAAGGTTATTTTGAGATATTTTATTAAGTTTATTTTATTTTCTAATTATTATTTGTAATTCATAAATCAGGGCAAAAGGTTCCTCACAAAATACCTATATGTACCCTATAGGGCAACAAAAAGTTAGTATAGAAAGAATTTTTATGTGGGAGTTTTATGAAAAATTTAAGGGGTTTTCTAGCTCCCACAGGTATTCCCCATTGAAACCTATCCAATCATACCAATAATGGATCTAGGTTAGCTTTAAAACTCATTTTTGACTAATAATCCAATTTGGGGCTTCTTGAGGCTTGAAAATACTATATTGGACATTTTTAGGAGTTTTAGGTGTATATTTTTAGGTGATTATGCATGGTTAATAGTGGTAGTGTTCTAACACCCTCTCTTTTTTCTCTCACCCTTACCTCTTTATAAGTAGGTTGTCCCTTTATATGTCACATGATGTATTATATCTAGTGGCATATGGTATTAGATGTGGAATTATGCCATTAATGTTGATTTAGTTCACATATATGTTTTTCCTCCTAATCCATGCATATCCCAAGACCATGTTGAAATATTCATGTAAGGAAAACTTGTTATCACTTAAACCTTGCACTCACTAAATTGGAAGAATTGGTGTAATGAGATGATGGGAATATCCCCAAGGTTTTGGGACCCTTTCAATCCTTGGGATGAACCTCCAGAGAAGGTTAGCATCCTTCTATTCTAGGCATGCCAATTTAAGACTAGTGTGTAGACCTAAAGAGTTAAAAGGTAAATCGACCACTAATCTAAGCCTAATATTTTGATAGAAGAGGAAGGGATAAGGTAAGAGAATGATAAAATAAACATAAGGTGATCCTCAAATAAAATATTGAGTGATCTTGCTACCTTAGTGAACACACTACAAATTAATGAGAATGAGACAATATCAAACATACTCCACCAAGGATACTCTAAATGCATAAGCATTTTGTATGGAGGCATGGAAACATAGTGTAACATTGAGAGGGATGAAGGTTATCCATAAACAATGCCTACATATAATAAAGTGCATATATAATATGACCTAGAAGTGAGTTCCAAGTTATCCATTGAGGTGTTGGGAATGGAAAACAATGAGAGGGAAAAACATTACCCACAGACAAAGATCAACAAACATAAGTAACACATAGAATAAAATATGAATAAAAGGAGGTGAGCTCAATTTTCATTAAAATGCAAGGTTCAGCCAATAAAGGTGCTCTTGGAGGGAAAATTTTTGTAGTATATATGTGTTCAAAATTCCTCTTTTGTAAAGATAAATCTACCTACTTATATAGGCAATTAGAGAGCTCATGGTCATTAATCCATCTCACCCACTATTAGGGTATTCAATAATTATTTTGGAAGTAGATAAGATATTTTTTGTAAGTGAATACATATCTATGATCTACATTTTTGGAAGTGACACCCAATTTTAGTGCTCATCTTTGCATTTAAGTCTGTAGACTTGTTAAATTAATACACCACTACAATTGTGACATTGACAAATTTTAATTATAAACATCTCTAATTTTAAATCAATATAATTGTAAATAGGGATAACTCAACTTTCCAATTCAACAAAAAACATCAAAAATAGAGTTGCAGATCAAAAGATATGGTTATAAAACCAACACATAGTTGCACATTCACATCAGCATCTTCAAAACATGGAAAAATGGAATGTCGTAGTATAATATTTGATCAAAACCCATCATATATTATATCACTATAAATATATTGAAAATATACTCAAAATGGTATTGTTATTTTTTTTTAAATGATTAAAATAACCCCTATGATAATCCCTTAGAGTGTTTTCTAGTAAAAAGTTGGATGATTGATAAATCTTCCTAGAAAGGTCACTTTTCACCATCAAATTTTTTTACTAGAGACTCATGTATCCATAAAGTGAATTGCATTGAATTCTCATGAAATTAGGGTATAATAATATAAATTTTCATGGAATTTGGACTTCATTTGATCCTGTAAAAATGATATTCAAAAGTTTTCATTAAGCAGATTTGGAAACTAGAAACACAAAACATCGACTAAGTACAAAATCAACTCAAAAGCCAATTTTTCTAGCTATGTATTCTGCACATGGGAGTCAATTTTATATAAAAAAATTTCATGCATATTATCATCATATTTATCTAATATAATATAAATTTTTAAGACAATTGGACATAATTTGACCTTGTACAATGGTGTTCAAAAAGTTCTTATTGGGTAGACTTGGCACCTAGAAACACACAAAAATCTGCATTCTGGGTAGTTTTCATGGTTGCATATCTTCAAAATAAAGAATTATTTTCTATGACCACTTTCACCATTGTATTTTCCTTGAATTTTTATAATTTTATACAAGTTTTAGGGAGAAATGAGCATGATGCAATCATGCAAAACATGTCTCAAAAAACACTTTATAAGCTGATTTTACACTGAGAGCTCCAAACCCTAAAACTTACAAACTTAAACCTCTCCACTTTTACCTATAAAATTTTATTGATGAAGATTTAAAAATTTCATATAGAATATAAAAGGTTAATTAATGGTTTATTAGAATGACATAGTCCATCTTCACAAATGTTTTGTATGTAGGCCAATTTTGGCTAACATTTATGGTGACCTCTGTAGGCCGCTTTCTTACTAAATGAAGATCTAGTAGCCTTAAAAAATCCATTAGGAATGGATTCATAGGATCATCCAAAAATACTCACATCCTAAAAATGAAAAATAACTGTGACTTGCCTGACCTTGTGACTAAGCTAATCTTTTAAAATTGAAAGCACACCTCCACAAAACAAAGAAATAAAATAACATGAACTATGCCATATGCACTTAGAGGAAGGTACCAACTAATAAAACTATTTTAAATGTGTACACGGGCACTTAGAGGAAATAAAAAAATCTAACCTACCCTAAACTAACTAACTAAAAGTCTATTTAAACAAAGCCATTAATTAGTTGTACAAAATAGTTGCACGTTCTTACTAATCTAATATTATTTTCATGCTTGAGGGAAACCCAAAAAATATGGAGTGAATAGTCAACAAATTGGTGATATACTTCTTCAATTATAAGAAAATAAATAGACTCACCTACCTAATCTGATTGGCTAAACACAAAACTATCTTGGAGTGGATAGGTAAGCTAATCATGCTCTTTTTTATGCTTAATTTTGTACTCTAAATTAATAACAACATGTGATGGTTCCTCCTTATTAGCTTCTAACTAATTAGGTACCTAATAGGGCACCCTCTTGTCAAGACAAGGTTTGAGTAATCAGAATTTCCCTCCCTTATGCATTTTTCTTCTCCATCATTCTACTAATTGGGATGCACCTACCTAAGTGATTGAGTTGGGAACACATCTACTCCCTCTTATTGTTCTTATTTCTCATGGTTTTCCCCTTTAATATATGATGGTTTAATGCCCATGCTCAAACAGAAATCCTCTAGTTCATCCCAAAATAAATATTCCTCTAGCTACTCTTCACTCTTATACATGAGAGGCATCATTACAGTTACATGACTATCTTCATCTTCTTCCATACTGAATGTAAGCTCATTTATCTAAGAGAGTGCCTCATCATCTCACCCTTATGCACTACCCTACATCCCTAGCTGATCATGCTCATCCTCTTCTTGTAGTAACTCTAAAATTTCTAATTTAGTGGCATAAAGAGGGATACCAATGATGATCTCCTCATCATATTCACTTGAAATATCCTCATCCTCATCCAAATAGTCTTCACTTTCCTTCCATACAACTAGTCCTCCTTCGAAAAGGGGGATGGTGGGAGGGAAAGAGGTTTTAACTAGCACAAAGGAAGGGGATTCTATAAGGTTGGGCATTAAGAAGTTATGATGTATGGCCTAAGAAGGCTTCCATGATTATGCTTGGGTTTCTTGAAGAGGAATGGGGTAATCTCTTTTAAGTAAGGAGGGCCTCTAAAAATTGTAACCTTAAAATCAAGGGATTTACTCGAAAGCCTAGACAATTTATCTTGCCTAAAGCTAGGAAAGGGAGGAGTGGAGGTCATTGGTTGTGATTCAATTTCTTACATTTATTTAAGAAACTTATGCATCTACTCTTCTTTATCTATGATCTACCTATCCAAGCACTCTTATTCATATATATACTATCCCATCACCTCTTACTAATAAATATAAGTTTGATGTGCAAGTTCTTCTTGTTGCCTACTATACTCCTCTTTCAATATCTATTAGTTGTCTCTAAAAATTAAGTTGTATATCACTAATGATTTTTTGGGGATTATTAGGAGGGTAATAATTCAAATTTGTGGCAAGGTATCCTTCTTAAGGCTGGTTATAGGTGTGAATAGGTTTCCAAGAAAGCTAAATTGGGGTGGGAGGGAGGTAATTATTATGAAATGAAGATATCATGTTGGGACAGGGCCATTTGGAATAAAATAAACAACATTTTCAATCTAATATAGATGGTAGGTATGCATATAAAATGCATTTTGACAAGGATAAATGGAAATGGCATATTTTTCATGATAGCTTGACATATTAGAGTGTTTAAATAAGAAAAAATAAAGACTACCTTTTCAAGAATAAATGCCTACCAATAGAGTCACCGGGTGATTAGATTAATTTAAAAGAATATAAAGGATCAAGAATATCACCTAAATCCTAATATTTGATAATATTTAAATGCTTGGACTACTTAAACTAGTAGATTTTGATCTTTAGAGTCATCATGGTGTTGAATAAGATGCCTTGAATGGTAAGATGCATTAAATAATACACCAAAATCCTCCAATTTATGATGTAAGGATCATCAAACTGAGTCCCATTAGGCATGCTATAAATTGTTATCACTCAAACCCTACACCTATTTAACTGGAATAATTAGTTTAGTGAGATGATGGGAACATCCCCAAGGTTGTTGGACCCTTGCACTCCTTGGGATGAACCTTGAGAGAAGGATAACTTCCTTATATTCTAGGAGCACCAATTTAAGACTAGTTCATAGACTTAAAGACTAGAAAGGCTAATATACCACTAATATAAACCTAATCTTTTGAGGGAAAAGAGAGGGAGAAGGTAAGAGAGTTCTAAAATAAGTAAAGGGTGATGCACCAAGAATAGATCAAACACTCTTTCTACCTTAATGAACACACTAAAAATTTATGAGAATGAGAGAATATCACATATACTCCACCAAGGATACTCTAAATTCATAAGCATTTTGTATGGATGCATGAGAACACAACACAACATTGAGAGGGATGAAGGTTATCCATATACAATGCCTAAATAGACCCAAGTGCACACAAAATATGATCTACAAGTGAGTTCTAAGTTTTTCACAGAGGTGTTGGGAATGGAAAATAATGAGAGGGGCAAACATTACCCATATACAAAGATAAAAAAAACATAAATAACACATAGAATACAAGAAGAATGAAGGGAGGTGAACTCAATTTTCATTAACATTCAAGGTCCATACAATATAAGTGATCATGGAGGTAAAACATTCATAGAATATATATGATCAAAATTCATCTTTTACAAATATAAATCTACCTGATTATATATGCAATTAGAGAGTTCATGGTCATTACTATTGGAATACAACATTATACTGAGAGGGGGGGTGAATCAGTATATGAATTTTTACTAGTCCTTTAAATACCTTTTAAAATAGATTAAAATACATATGCACATCAAATAAAATATTTAGAGATCACACACACACAAATATACATGACACTAGAGTTATATTTGGAAAACCCAAAGGGAAAAACCATGTTGAGAAGGAAAAACCATGTTGAGAATAACTTCTAGAATCTACTCTTCTAATCTAGCCTCCTAATTTGAAGCCTTACTAGAAAACCTCATAGGATAAACTTTTAAGGACTTCAATCCTAAGGAGAAACTAATCTCATAATTTAATACCGTCAACTCTAAATAACCACCCAGTCCTTAATCTAAACACCCACTCAATCTATTTGATGGCACTAACCAATCAGATTCCTATGGAGTTACAACTCTAGTTTACAAATAGATTCATACATGAATCCAAATATTTTTTCTTTGTTACATGTCTAATTTTCACCTAATCATACTCTATATATTATATTTGTGCATTTCTTCCTCTTTTATCCTCTCTATTCCTCTGGTCTTATGTCTGAATATGTCTTTATTTGACACACTTCATATCATGGCTTGACTATGTCTATATATTTTCCTTTTTGACATAAATCATCCAAAACAACTCATACTTTTTTGTGTCTAGATGTTATTTAATTATGTAACATAGTTTTAATTTCTCAAGCCACTTTTCCTTTGTATTAGATATTATATATATATATATATATATATATATATATATATATATATATATATATATATATATATATATATATAATTGATCTAGGGTTCCATTTATTTTATGTGTTCACACTTGGACTATTAACACATCATACCAATTCTCGACTCTAGTTCAAAAAGACTTGGATTGTAGTTTCCCATGTCTCAATTCCATGCATCACACTGTAATTATAGTTTTATTTAATATTTATAGCATTTGTTAAACTCAAGTTTTGATTCACAAGCTCTTTAATGTATATGCGATCAGTTGGATTAATCAGTCTCATTGTCTGTGTCAAGATATAGAGCTTATATGTGATTTCTTACATGTTCTTGCAACTTACTATTTGTCTAGACATGTCCACACTCAAATTTATCAACTTTAAAAATAATCCTTTCGATCACTTTCTAATAGGCTCATGCTATCTATTATATATTTGTGCGCTTTGAACTTTAGCTTTGTCAAATTTAAATCATGTTCATCAATCTTCCTAATCTGAGCTTTCACATGTCATTTGATCTTCAAAGATACACATTATTTATCTTAGTCTAGACATTAAATGTTTGTACTTGATGAAATAGTAGTGGTAGTGGTAGATAACAACATAAGCAAAATCATCACCAACATTTGGTCACAGGTGATAACCTAGCATATATATAAGGTAGTTTGATAATAATATAGTTGCCAATATCATCACCATTTTCCAATAGAATAAGAGGCAGGCAAGTGCAACAACATGGATTGGGATGAAGGCAAAGATGGAAATGATGTAAGCAATGTGAATGGGAATGGTGGTGGTGTAATGATCAATGAGAAAATAGATGTGGAATACTACACTTATATTTATAGTGGAAGGACCAAGATGATGCACCTCATATTCATAGTGAACAATTATGGGAATTAGATCATGACCATGGAAGCCCTATAGATGGCCTATAATCACATTAAAAAGGGTGACAATACAATGTTACTCAAGGATGTCATGCACAAGCTAGAGGCCACCCTCAACCCCAACTCCTTATTCTCCCTCCATAATGAACATGATTGGATTGATGTTGTCAATTGCCATGCCCAACTACAAAAATAAAAGCTCAAAAATGAACTCAATGGATATAAGGTAACACCTTATTTTATCATCTTGTGTTTTCACCAATTGAAAAAATGAATTGATCTACACTACAACCCTCTTTTTGGTCATTATGGGCTTTCCTATCTTATGGTATTATTGTTTTAGGTTTTATTGTTGTTGGATTTTCAAACAAATATAATAAATGAGAGCATTCAACTGGGATAGAATGATTTTGGGGGATTCTATGCATATGAGATGCTGGGAGAGGTGTTTAAGAAATATGTTTAGACTCATGACTACTACACAACATCCAAATACATAATTCATATGTGCCTAAATGTGATCTTGTTGATTATCAATATGGGATAGTTAATGCACATCTCTAGCTATGTGGCCAAGGCCAAGTAGACTCAGACATAAGCCCCTAACCTCTAAGATGCCCTCCTCCTCACCAAGCTCAAATGTCTTGCTGGACTAGCCCACCTCTTTACCTCTAAATACAAGCTAACTACTCATAAGGTAATCAATATAACATACTTACATGGAAGAAAATAAGTAATTTAAAATTTACATATAAAATGGAAGAGTATACTTGTGTATACATTTATTTTTTTTAATGTCCAATGCTAAAATGTTGGTATTATTATTATTATTATTGATTCATGAAATTGTATTTTTATCTCTTTATTTTTTGCAAATTTAGTGTATTATGAGTCTCACTACATTTGTGCTACATTCTCAATTTTTCTATGTTTTTAACTTGCTATATTTTCTCCTACAACATTATGTCTATGTTTTGTTTTCTCTGGCTATGTTTTTTTCTACTACATTATTACATAGAGCCTAAATGTTGATCTATTTATCCCATCTTGCTACTTCTTATATATTTGGATCACTTTCTCTCTATAGATCATCTCAAACATGTTCAGTCTTTAACTTGCCATTATGCCAATAAACATCGATCACTTTATTTCATCTGAGTCCACTCACTCCATTAGATCTTATTTATATGATCATCTACTAACCATTAAATCTTCTAACAAGATCTATCTTTATATTTTTCCATTTATATGATCATCTACTAACCATTAAATCTTCTAACAAGATCTATCTTTATATTTGTCCAACCATCAAGGATATGACACTTGGCATAAGCACATGCCTCTTGTATATAGAAACCAATTCCTACTATTGAGACATTTGACATCCTCACATTTTTCATTGACCTTTTGACTTTAAACCACTCTATTGATCTACTATGTAGGCTTCATTATTGTGACACTTATCACTTATGCATTAACAAATGACCTTTTGACAATTTGACTTCATCACGATTTGTAGCATCTCTAATGTCCAATTAAGTGCTAGTCATTGATCAAGTAAGGACATAATATAAAGTCTAAGACTTATGAAATATTAAGTCCTTTGATCACTGGTCAAGCTAGTAATTACTAGGTTGAGGGGCCAATTTCATAATTATGACAAAATCTAAAATAATATCTTAAGTTATTAGGCCTAGGTTGTATTTAGTCAACATCAAAATAGAAAATCCTATTTAATGTCATGACTTAAATTCTTAGGGTTTTATTGATAAATCCTATCATGTCTAAGAGCAAAGATAATTAATTTTGAGATCAATCCTTCTCAATTGAACCTACAAATCATATCTCTATATTGCTCATGAAAAACCCATAATAGATCTATTATATATTTCTTTTGCAAATGTCCATAAATGATCTTTGTAAAAGCATTGCAACATTACATGACCTTGTGGATATTTTGTCTAAGTTTGGAGACCATTTCATTTTTATTGGAAGGATAAATTTACACCTACATAGCTCTTGTTGTACATAGTTGTATGACCTATAAATTTGTGCTTTTTTTCTTTTGACATCAATGACAATCATGTTTCCAACAATCTCCCCCTTTGTCATTGATGGAAAACTAAATGATATGATCTCTTATTATTCAGCTCCTTCTGTAGCTTTAATTACATTGGCTTTTGATAAGTATGAACTGAAGTTGTTCATACAAAACTTGTTCCCCCTTAGTCAATGGCACATTTTCCCAATACTCAACTTGGACACTTGTTCTATTTTCTCTTTGATAATTTCACTTTTGTCGAGTACATTTGTTCTTTCTCCTATAAAGAGAATTTTTTCTCCTCCCCCCTTAACAAAAAAGGCAAAGGGACTCTATCTAACTATTTTTATAAATATTTCTCCCCCTTTATTAGGAAAAGGAGTTTGTCTAAGAATCTGGAACTTTTAACTCATTAGTAATTTTCATAAGTATACATACCTAAGTTTAATTTTCTCTCTTCTTCAAAGGATGAACAAAACTTATATGAGAGTCCCCCTACACTCATTTCTTATCACTAAGATCTAGTGATGTGGTGTAGGAACCACTACTCCCAACTTATTATAATGAAATTACTTCAAGAATTAAGTATAATAGCAGAATTATATCCAAATGTATGATAATAGATAAGCCACTTCGAGGGGGTAACCTCCATAAGCTTCAATAAGAGCAGAATTCACAATATGATGATAAATGATTACACACTACCTCCTATATATAGTCTATCTAGGCCATGGTTACTCCATAGGCCAACCTACAAATCAAAAGAAAGCATAGATAAATGTAATACAATGTCAAAGAGGGATAATTAAGCCACAAGTCAGCTAATACTATCCTCATACATGTGATAGGTTAGGGGCGTAGCATGCCCTTCCCGTTCAAACCAACATTGTCCTCAATGTTGAACAACTCTGTATGTTGTTGCAAAAAATCTTCACCTTCCCAAGTTGCATCTTCACGGCTTTGGTTTTTCCACTTGATCAAATATTCCCTAATCTCTTTGGTTCTCAACCTCTTAGTACATGTTTGGAGGATCTTCTCTAGTTCCAAAATGACTCATCCTTATTCATCTAGTTCGAGGAGATCTATCTGGGTGGAAACTTTCTATCCAATGACCTTCTTCAAACAAGAAACATGAAATACTAGGTGTATGTGAGATGAATGAGTTAACTCGAGTTTGTAAGTCACACTTCCAATTTTTTGTAGAACCTGATAAGTGCCATAATACTTAGGAGCAAGTTTGTTGTCCTTTTTTTGTTGCTTCAAGGACATCTACTTGTAAGGCTGCAAATGAACAAATACCTAGTCACCCACCTCAAAATTTCAATCACTCTAGTGTTGATCTGCTTGTTACTTCATCTTATTTTGTGCCAAGGCCAAATTCTCTCTCAAACTAGCCAAAACCTCTTGTTAATGTTGAATGTGCTCTTCCACATCTTGAACCTTGGTGTGCACCTTTAATGAATAAGTGATGGAAGGTGAATGGTAACCATATAGAGCTAGAAATGGAGACATTTTAGAAGAGGTATGGAAAGATGTGTTATACCACCATTCTACAAGTGGTAGCAATTTAATCCAATGTTCTTGTTTATCTGATACAAAATAATGGAGATACCCCTCTAAACATTTGTTAACCACTTCAGTTTATCCATCAGATTAGGGGTGGTAAGATGAGATATGAGCTAGCTGAGTACCCAAAAAAGAAAATAGTTCAGTCCATAAATTACTAGTGAAAATAGGATCACGATCACTTACAATTATTATTGTGGTTTCATGTAATTTGAGAACTACTTCCATAAAAATAGCCACTACTATACTTGCTAAAAATGGGTGTGAGAGAGCACAAAAATGGGCATATTTTGTAAGCCTATCCACAATGATCAAAATAAAATTCTTATCTTTAGAACAAGGCAACCCAGTGATGAAATCCATGGAAACTTCCTCCCACCTTTAACTAGGAATTGCTAACGGTTGTAACGAACCTGGGGTCTTAACTATTTCACCATTATTCTATTGGCATATCAAGCATTATTCCATAAAATTTTGTACATCTCCCTTGAGTCCTTCCCAAAATAATTCTTTCTTAATTATATGATATGTTTTCAAGAACCATGAGTGTCCCCCAATTGGAGATGCATGCAACTCTATAAGAATCTTATGCTTAAGCTCTGAATTATTGCACAAGTATAACCTACTCTTATACCATAGGACATTACCTTTCCATTCAAATTTGTCAGATGATAAATTACCTTGCTATAGATACTGAATCAGAACCTATGTATTTTTGTCTTGCTCCCATTCTAACCTAGCTTCATCTACCTAATTTGCTTGCAATATGGACATTGCATAAAGTAATGCTTTTGTGGATGCATCTCGTCTAGATAGTGCATCTGCTACTACATTATCTTTACCCTTCTTGTAGATGATTTCAAAATCATAACCCAACATTTTGGTTACCCATTTTTTTTGTTCCTTAGATGATAATCTTTGCTCCAAAAAGTATTTGAGACTATCATGATCCATTTTCACCTTAAAGTGTCTACCCATCAGATAAGGCCTCCATTATTTAACTGCATGAACAATAGCAATCATTTCTTTCTCATAGACAGGTTTTTGTAGATTCTTACCTTTGAATTGATGATTTTCAAATGCAATGGGTCTTCCTTCCTACATTAGTACTGCCCCCAATCTAGACCCAAAAGCATCACATTCAATAGTGAATGTTTGTGAGAAGTCTGGAGTAGCCAAAACTAGAGTGGTGCACATAGTTACTTTTAGTTTCTCAAATGCTTTGGTTTCATCATCATTCCAATGGAAAGCATCCTTATTTAGCAATGTAGTGAGTGGAGCTACAATGTTGCCATAACCTTTCATAAATATTCTATAGTAACCTATTATTCCAAGAAACCCTCAAAGGTTTTTGAGAGTTTTTAGCATCGGCCATCCCATTATCGCTTTGATCTTCTGGGGATTAACTTTGACCCCTTCATGGGAAATAATGTGACTGAGGTACTCTACCTCCTATACTCCAAAAGCACATTTAGATGGCTTTGGATAAATTTGGTGCTTCTCCAAAACTATCACAACCTATTTCACATGTTGCAGATGTGCTTCCCATGTCTGACTATAAATCAATATGTCATCAAAGAAAACTATCACAAACTTCCTTAAAAAAGGCCTAAAAACAATGTTCATCAATCTCTGAAAAGTAGATGGTGCATTTGTAAAACCAAAGGGAATTACCAAAAACTCATATTGGCCCTCATGTGTTCTAAAAGTAGTTTTATGAACATCTTCATCCTTGATTCTAATTTGATGGTACCCCGAGTGAAGATCTAATTTTGTGAAATAATTAACACCATGCAACTCATCAAGTAAAGCATCAATTACTAGAATAGGAAACTTATCTTTGATGGTGTACTTATTGAGTTCCCTATAATTTGGGCACATCCTCCATGTGTCATCCTTCTTTCGCACCATGACCACTGGTGATGAATATGCACTTTGGCTATGCTTGATGATCCTTGCCTCTAGCATCTCTTGGACCACATTTTCAATTTCACTCTTTTGTGCATATGGATATCTATATGGTCTGATATTTGGTGGTTGACTACCTAGAATTATTTGAATGGCATGATCATGTTATGTTTTTGGTGGTAGTCCTTTTGGCATGGCCCCAAAAATAGATGAGTAGTCTTCAAGAATTATTTGTAGATCAGGATGTGTAGATACCTGTGTGGGTTGAAATTTTATGGATCATAATCATGTAATAATTCCCTCTGCCCCATTTTTTAGCATCTTGGTCATCTGATGTGAACTAATCAATTGTGGAGATTTTGCATGTAATCCATGTAGTTCAATTTTCTTACCTTCAGAATGAAAGTGCATGAATAGTTCTTAGAAGTTCATCTCAATGGTACCTAAGGTTGTGAGCCATTGGACTCCCAAAACAATGTCTATGTTACCCATGTAAATAGAAAACATAGGAGTGTCAAGATTGTACCCACCCATAATAAGCTTAATACTATGGCATTTTCTTGAACAATTAATTGTGCCACCATCTGCAATCATGACCTAAAATTTTGGTGCTGGGTAGATGAAATAGTTCAATCGAGTGGCCAACTTATGGTTTATAAAGTTATGTGTGCTCCTTGAATCAATCAACACTAGCACCTTCTATTTCTTGAGGAAACCCACCACCTTAAGAGTTTTTGGAGTGTTAATACCTGTAAGTGCATGAAAAGAGATTGTAGGTTGGGAATCTTCAGGTACCTCCTCTATATCTTCCTCATCATCATTGGAGGCATCATCTGCTTCTTCATCTTTGTTTGGTCCCTCAATGTAGAATAACTTCTTCTTAGCACATCTATGTCCTTTACTCCACTTTCTATCACAACCAAAACATAATCCTTTTACACGCTTCTCTTCAATTTGCTGAGGGGTCAATCTAGTAGGTGTAGGAAATGTTGGTGATGATATGCTACGATCTTTGAAGTGAGTGAATGGTTGCTTCTTGTTGGCTATGCATTTTTCCTCATCTCTATGTGCTAGGATAATAGAATCAAAAATATTAAGTGGATTAAGCATGTGTACCTCATGTTGAATGTGGTCCTTGAGTCCACCCAAAAATAGGTCATTCAAGTTTGCTTCAGAAATTGTCTCCACACATAAGGATAGGTTCTAAAAATGATGAGTATAATCCTTGACGAAGCCAATTTGTCATAATTTTTCCAGTTGGCTGAAGGAAATCTTTGTCACACTATTTACATAGTGTAATTGTAGCTTTTCTATAAAAATTGACCACGTGACATTGAGAGTCATCTTTTTCTTTTAAGCACATAACCATCGATACCGAATGAATTGATCAGGTTCAAGATACAAGGATGCCTTGGTAACCTTTTGTCCACTTGGAATATGACGTAGGTCAAAAATACTCTCCATTTGGTTGAGCCAATTGACTGTAACTTTTCCATCTAATTTGCGCATATCCACCTTTAATAATAGGTTCCTCTGTGGCCATGGAGTTGGATTTGAAGTAGACTGGTTAGGAGAACCACCCTGGTAGGTTTTTGAAATAGATTTAGCTTGATGATTTGACTGATTAATGTTCAAATACATCATGATATCTCCCAAAATATCTTGTATGGAATGCATATTAGATTGTATGTCTTTCACCTCACTCTGATTGCCTTGCATAACTATAGTCAAGCTAGCTCACTTTGTGATCTATGTCAGAAAACCCTGGTACAAAGGGTCTAGTACATCCCCCTTCTAAATCCATCTCTTCTTTGTTAGGAATTTTACCTATATTTTCAACACCCTTCCCTTGGCCCCGAGTTTGTGGACCTACCATAAAAGGGTTTTACGATGTCGACCCTTATTGCAACTTTTGACCCAACTTTGACCAAGTGATTTTGATATTATTTCGGCTTCAAATAAAAATATACAAATAATATACCATATCCAATTTTTTATAAGCTTTTCAAAAATGTAAATAACTTAGAAACATTCTTTGAATTGCTCACTGTAGAGCAATTTTATGGAAAACCATAAAATAGAGATAACTTTTGTAAAATAGATCCAATTGAGCTGAAATTTTAATGGAATCTTAATTTTATTATTTCACACCTCTAGTAAAAAAATTTTATATAAATTCGCAACCATTTTTTATATATCACAAAATTTAAAAATTTAGTGTTTCACCCACAAGATTGCCCAAATTGCAGCTCTGATACCACTTGTAATGAAATTGCTTCAAGAATTAAGTATAACAGCAGAATTATATCCAAATATGATTGAAATATATCCAAATATATGATAATAGATAAGCCACTTCGAGGGGGAAACCTCCACAAGCTTCAATAAGAGCAGAATTCACAATATGATGATAAATGTTTACCCACTACCTCCTATATATAGTCTATCTAGGCCATGGTTACTCCATAGGCCAACCTACTAATCAAAATAAAGCATAGATAAATGTAACATAATTTCAAAGAGGGATAAGTAAGACATAAGTCAGATAATACTATCCTCATACATGTGATAGGTTAGGGGCGTAGCACTTATATCTAATGTTTCCTTGGGAAGAGGTCTGGTGAATGTGTATGCAATCTGGACCTTAGTTTGCACATATTATATTTTGAACTCTTGGTATGAAACCCTCTCTCTTAAAAAGTGACACTTGATTGATATGTCATTGGTTCTATAATGAATCACTAGATTATTTGATATATTTATTGCACTTGAATTGTCACAAAAAATAGAAATAGGTGACTTGTATATAACCTTGATGTCTTTGAGTGTTTGTTTCATCCATAAGACTTGAGTACAACATGACACTACTGCTACATACTCTGATTCTACTATAGAAAGAATAAATAACTCTTATTTTTTGCTTATCCATAAAACAAGTATGTTTCTAAGGAAAAATGCAACACCACTAGTGCTTCTTCTATCATCCACACTTCTTGCCCAATTAGCATCTGTATATGTTGTCAATGTCAAATATCTACTTTTAAGTTACCATAGGCCATATTCAATTGTGCTCTTGATGTATCTAAAAATCATTTTCACTACATTAACATGTGAGTCTTTAGGAGTAACTTGAAATATTATAACCATGCACATTGCTTGCATGATGTCAGGGCTTGATGTAGTTATCTATAACAAGATACCTATCATTGATCTATGCATTACCTAATTTAAATCAAGCGACTCATCCTATTTTCTTAGATTGCATCAAATCATCATGGGAGTACTAAGTGGTTTGCTATCTTCCATACCAAATTTATTGAGCATTTCCTTTGCATACATGGTTTGGGATATGAATATCCCTTCATAATTTTATGTTATTTGTAGACCAAGGAAGAAAGAAATTTATCCTAACATAGACATCTTAAATTCACTATAAATTTGTGTAGCAAATTCTTTTCTCATTTTTTTATTTCTACCACCAAATATGATGTCATCTACATAAACTACAATAATCAACATATGCTCACCTTTTGATTTGAAGTATATATTGTTATATGTACATCCTTTGTTAAATCCTTATTGTTACAAGTATTGGTCCAATATTGAATGCCATGCTCTAGGTTCCTATTTTAGACCATGTGATGTTTTCTTCAGTCTGTATACATAATATTCTTGTTTAAATAACTACAAACCTTCAAGTTGTTCTATGTAGAATTCCTCTTCTAGGTTCCCATTTAAGAAAGTTGACTTGACATCCATTTGATAGACTTTGAACTTATTATAAATAGATAATGCTAGAAACATTCTTATATATTACAATCTAGCAACTTGAGAAAATGTTTCCTTAAAATATATGCCTTCAACTTGTGTATATACTTTACACACCACTCTCACTTTATTTCTTATAACAACTCCATCTTCATTCAACTTATTTCTACAGACCCATTTTTTAGCTATCACATTCTTCTTTTAAGGTCTTAGAACCAAATGCGAGGTTTTGTTCTTTTCAATTTGGATTAGTTCTTCTTCCATGGCTTTAAGCCAATTCTCATCTTTTTTGGCTTCAACATAAATCTTAGGTTCTATTTTAGACATTAGAGAAAAACTTAATTACTCTTTGTTCATTGCAACTCTTCTCCTTGTTTAAATCCTTAATTCTTATTTCCAATTATGTACTCCTTAGGATGATCCTTTTGAACAAATCTTGGAGGTGCATTTTCATTCATTTCCTCGACTTCTTCATTATCTACTTCTTCTTCAAGATTTTTATTCTTTAATTTTGATTTCCTTGTTAGGTTCAACATGTTTTACGCTTTCTTCAACATTTCCATTATTGTTCTCCACTACTTGGGTATCCTCTTATTATAACATACATATGATTTTCTTTGAGTGGAATAACCAAGAAATATTACTTCATCACATCTTCATTCAAACCTTCCCAATTAGTCTTCCTTTCTTCTGATGTAGCATTTGCTTCCAAATACTCTCAGGTATTTAATACAGATAGGCTTTCTATACCATAGCTCATAGGGATTTTTGTCACTATTTACCATTAGTTGAACTTTATCTAAGATGTATACTATTATTTGGACTGCTTCTCTCCAATATCCATTAGGTAACTTGGCCTCCTTTAGCATTGTTCTATCAATTTCCTTGATTTTTATGTTATTTTTCTCAACAACTCCATTTTGTTGTGGAGTATTTGCTACAGAGTAGTGTCTTTTGATCTCATGCTTCTTGCAATACTCTATGAATTCATTTGAGGTGAATTCTTAAACTTCATCTAATCTTAATCATTTGATTTTTTGTTCAATCTCATTCTATACCATGGCTCTAAAAATATTGAATCTCTCAAAGGCTTGTGACATATCATTTGAAAAGGTTACCCATGTCATTATTGATTAATCATCTATAAACAACATGAAGTATCTGTCTCCTCTTGATCCTCTTATCTTTGTAGGACCATAAAGATTATTATGAACCAATTGTAAAGTCTTTATAGTTGTATACTCTTTTGTTTGAACTTTGACCCTTGTTTGTTTACCTAGTTGGCATTCCTTCCGGGTAGTGTCTTCAAGTTTGGTTATCTTAGGTTTGTGTTTTACACACTTATTTGAGCTTACTTTAACTATATTATCAAAGTTGACATGACCCATGTAATATCCCCTTCTAATAGGGAATATAGAACATCAAAATCTTTGATACCACTATAATATCCCCTTCAAATAGGAAATATAGAAAGACAAAAGCTCTGAACAAAGATACAATTTTGCAAGATAATTTCAAATAAACAAATAAACCACAGTAATCTCTTAACTGGAAAATCACTAATCTTACTATTCGTCTAGATAATTACAATAGATGTCCTTTGGCATGCATATAAAGTAATACAAACTTCATCTCAAAACCCTAATCTTTGTAAAATCTAGAAATAAAAACCTGAATTCTGGAATGGCTCAGGTTTCTGTGTCGACAAAATAGTCACCGTCGTCAGTCGATATACTTCCAGCATCAGTCACTATCAGTCAGCTGATGTCGGTCACTGGGATGCCAATGTCGGTTCTTGTGTCCCCTATGGTGTTGTCTGGCATGTGATAGAACTGTATGGAATTGCATAGTCTGTATGGATTCCGTATAACAACAAAATAATATGCGGTGGCCTGTATTCTAGGTACCTGATTCTGAAGATCTCTTATCTATATAATTTTCTATATCAAAAGAAAAACTAAATTAATAAATACATGTGAACCCTTGTGATAGCTTCTGTGTGAAGTTATCTCTCAACTTGTAAACGCCTGTGATAACTTCTATATGAAGTTATCTCTTAATTTGGCAATAAATCGGTTGATCTCTCACAACCTCTAAATCGCACACAATGAAGAGTGGACGTTCTTCAATGCAGATGGAATCCGGGAACCCTTGGCTCAATCTTCTCAGAAGAATTCTTAGCAAAAATCAATAATGGCCTCCTCCCCATAAGAAACCCTTATATCCTCCAAAAAGATGCACTTGCCCTAATTAGGGTTTCATAATTAAGAATTAGGGTTTCTCAATTAAAATATGCTAAATAATTAATATTTGATTAAATCAATCAAATATTAATATCTCCCTCAATACATGTCTGATCCTCAAACCGACTGAAGCTAGTGAATCAGGAAGTGATTCTACACATGACCATACTAAAATAAGGGTGCTCCGCTGCATGTCAAATATCCCTAAATAATAGGAGCTCAGGCAAATATGTCTAAAAGAGCCTGAATGAAAGCCAACTAAAGGAATTTTGATAATCGAAGCCAAGCCAAGCTCCATCATGACCCTCTATTCATACTATCAGCCTATGAAGGTCACATAATGGGCTAATCATCAAGTCTAAAGAAGTCACCTGAAAAGGGGACATGACAATCTGCCCCTCATGAAATTGCTTGTCCCCAAGCAATCTTAGAACAATGAACCACTCAATCCACCTGGATCCCAAATGTAGTCATGATCTACACTGATGTGAATCTGTAGACACTGAAATCGTGTCTAACCCTTGGCCATTCTCCTTCTTGATCCCTTTCAAACTTAACCATGCCTAACCTATGTTTATTAATTTAAAATACCTTTTTTAAATTAATAATTCCTCCTTGCCACCTCACCTCACCCCTCCCTTGGATTCCTCTCCTTGGATCCCTTCATCACCCCATGCCAAGTCTTAAATGCCTAGACCCCATTTCATTCCTCCGATTAACCTCTCACGCTCATTCAATCCACCTCGGACCATTTTCCCATGACCAATTGACCATGACAGTTGGAAGAATGGGAAAAGGCTAATTTTAGCCCTTTTTCCATTATTCTGGCTACCAACGTCAGTTACCAGTCAGCTGACATCGGCAAGATTGCCAACGCCAGTTGCTTAAGACAGGCTCGTAAGCGTATTCTCCTCCTCTTCCTCTTGTGAACGTGACTCCTCTTCCCCTGAATGCAAATATCCTCTTGTGCCTAGACTTTGACCTCTCTCTCTCTCGGCTCTCCTGGACGTCAATAGGGACTCTCTGTAATTAATCATCAGACTCCAACCAACGCTCTTCTGGCTACAGGCACTCTGCATCAGTGTTCTACAACTGTGGCATCAACAACAGGGATTCTACACTTCTGGAGCTCCTCCCAGGTAGAGGTAAGTATCCTTATTCTGTTTCATTTCAATTATTTAGGCTATATCAGTAATTAGTTTTTTGCTTATTGCTTCTAAGCCATATTGTCCAGACAAGACCTGACTTGCAACTAGACCACACCTGACTCTCTTCTCGGAAAGGCTGAGAGGCCTTTCCCATATCTTTCCCTCTTTTGACAACCTATCCTCTACTTTTGCCCCTCCTAAGACCCTGTCTGCTGTCTCACCACCCTGTACAGACTCTTAGACCATTCTACAGACCACTCTATCGACCAAGAACCCGTCCAGACCTGTCCAAGACCATTACCCCGACCGACGCCAACCACCAAGCCCATTGCCCCTATTGACGTCGGCAGACTAACCAATGTCGGCAAACTTGACCAATCAACATCGGTAGCCTAACTGACATTGGCAACTGTGGAAGACTGACAGAAACACACAGGTACGCATCTTCTCTATTTCTTTTGCTTAGTCTTCCATTATTTCTCATTATCAGACATTTTCTTTATCAATCAGTGGATTGACACCCTTCCAAGAAGTCTTTGCACTTCTGGGATCAAGCATTGCTTGGCAATCCACCTTACATCCATCTAACGATCTTTTTGTTTAAGTCTCTTTCTTTTGCAGGTGTCATCCTCCACAACCAAAGAGAAGTTCTCTCAATCATCTAGATAACGGTGCACAGACCTCATCTGGCTAACTTCTAACCCTATACCATTACCTTAGTTTCTTACTTCTTTTGAATGTAAAAAAGCAAAAATAGTTTGAAACATTCTGGCATGCTCGGTGGGACCCTAGGAATTCTCCTTGGGTTCATACCTTTTTCTTCTAAGCATACTATTCATATAGGTGCATTAGGTCTCTTCTTGCATCTCTTTTCTGTCTCTTCATCTCAAAATGAAACCATAAGCAAAGTTAAAAAGAACCCTTCTTTCTTTCTTACATCTTAGACTAGTCAAAATCATACTCTTCAACCTCTTCTCACTTGTCTGCATATGAACACACATTTCTATTTGGGCTTAAAATATATTGCATCTCATTTTTGATTGAATGCATATTTAGTCCACACATCTAGTAATTAAAACCGCATCATGAATTAATCGTAGGCCACTTATGTTACACATCCAAATCACTTGCACAAAATTAAACATATAAACTCACCTGAGACAAGGTCTGACTAAGATTTCATCACCTAGCAGATACCTTACCCATCCTGGCAATCCCACTTGGACTTCATGACCAAGGGGAAAGCCCACTCTATTCTCTGGTAGAAGATAAACTCTAGGGGAAGTATATACTGTCTAAGTGAGACCAGCTTATCATTGGACTCGTGAAGTGAGGGGAGCTTGCTCCTTAGCACCAAGCCACGTACGAAACCTAATACAGACTCTTGAGCACTGAAACTAATCTGAAACCAACCTTAGACTACTTCTTCTAGGACCCATTCTACAAGCTAACTTCTCAAACACACTCTAAGGCATAAGCCAACAAGATTCTAAAAGTTTATTCTTAGGATTTAACGCTTAGGGTCTGCCTGTCTCCATCTATTTTTATGTTCCTTTCTAGTTTTTTGAGCTAGTGAGGATGTTTTCTTCTTTCTTCCAAAAACTCTAAATTTTTTTGAGTTTTTGGAAAACACAGTAACCAACATCGGTTTTACCACTGACATCGGCAACCTTTATTTGCCGGCATCGGCAACCTATTTCACCGACATCGGCAACCTGTTTCACTGACATCAGTTTTTCAACCGACGCCGGTCACTGTCACAATTTTTCTTCTCAAAACAACAAGCTTAAAACTCAGCTTTCTTGCTATCCAACACCCATTCTGAGTTTCTAAAATTGAAAAAAAAAACACAATTTCTGGAACCTGACCCTTTTTGCCTTGAATGGTTTTGACACGTATTCAAACCATAACTCTTCTTGACCATGCAAGGCAACAACCACTCCCGCCTTTGCCATCTATGCCTAGTCCTCTAATGGAGTATCATTCAGAGACTGAATGAACTCCTACCTGACCAACTCCCAATCAACCTTCAATTGTCCCTGAAGGGGACCCAAACTTTGAGAGATTCTTTGACCACAACGTCAAGGCTCTCCAACACTATCTTGTAAGAAACCAAATGCGAGACCTTTTGGGTGAAGCGACGATGACATCAACACTGTCCGCTACCCAACCTCTTATGACTTAGGCTATTGCCTCAACCATTAACCTGGCCATGGCTAATACGCAAAGTTTGGCCTCACCTTCTATTTTTGGACCAACCTCTGTCGGGGTTTCATTACCCCCTCAACCATATGCAATTCAACCAAGTTCTACACCATACCAGAACTTGATTGTCTCAACTCCACACACTCTTGCACATATAAACGCGGGAGTGACTACCTATCCTTTTACCAATGCCACCATTCAACCACCTTTGGTGGTATCTAGTCAACTTATGCCTTCTACCTTCATGACACAACCACCCTTGGCTTCCACATCTATCCCAATGACTAGTTATCAGTATGTTGCACCTATACAAGCGCAACCGACTACATCATATGTCTCTTCTAACACCTTCCTAGTGCCTTAAAACCTAGGGGGCACCCCATCTATCAATCTGTCAACTGATCTCATCAAGATGCTGATGGACAAAATGTCTAATATTGAGGCTTCCATTTCCAGTTCAAGCAATTCTCTTTCATATGACCAAATTTGCAACGAACCCATCCATCCCTCCGTCCCAATCTGGTTGTATCCCAGTCAGTGGGAACTTCCTAAGTTTACTCACTTCTAGAGTAAGGAAGACCTGCAGTAACATCTACGAGCATTTAGACATGCTTGTTATCTCATAGCACATGACGATGCGTTATTGCTACGCATATTTCCCATATCGCTTTCTAGCCCTACCCTCGATTGGTAGAACTCTCTTTCCAGTCACTCTATCTTATCATTTACCCAACTGACCCAACTTTTCCTTGACCACTTCTCGATCAATATCACCAAAAAGGTCTCAATCATGGACTTATACTCTATCAAACAGTTTGACGATGAATCAATAGCCAATTTTGTCACCCATTGGAGAGGCTTAATCAACCAACTCTCCTTCCCTTTACCTCAACTCGAGCTCATTGAGCTCTTCTCTCGAGCATGTGCCACGCGCATCTCATCCACCTTTTGAGTTCAAACATTCTACACTTTTGACAAAGCTTTCACCATGGCTCGAAAGCTTGAACTCTGCACTATTGAAGAAAATAGGGTCAAATTGCGTAATACTAACACAAAATCCAATGACCCTTCTTCTTCCAGACCTTCTTCTTCCCACTCCAAGTCCAAAGGATTGGCAAACACTATGGTCATTAGATCACCATCTTTGACAACAACCAACCAACCTCAGCCATCAACATCATAAATCATAACTAAAAAAATCCAACAACACTACATACAGCGTCAATATACTCCAATTAGAGAGTCATACACTTTCGTGTTGAAAAAACTCGTCAAGCAGGGGGTCTTCAATCTCCCTCTAATCTGACCACCTCAATTCGACCCTTCAAAATCCATCCCTACATGGTATAGGGAAAATGACTTCTGTCACTATCACCGTGTCCAAGGCCATGACATAAACAACTGCCAAACCTTCAAGAACATTATCCAAGACATGATAGATAAGGGAGATCTTATTTTGGATAACCCAAACACGCCACCCAACCAATACATCGACATCTTTAAACAACCTTTTCCTAACCATCCTCCTAGCCAAAACAATGTCCAGACCATGGCTGATAGCTCCCAAGAGCATGATATATGCACAGTCAACATGGTCTCGCCTCTTGTCCCTGACCAACCTCCTCCACAGGTAGAAGAGCTTTCTTCTCCTATTAGTTCTCCATCGACCTCTCTTATATTGGAGGACACTTCAACCATACCAATGCCATTAGCCCCACCTTCATCCTTCCTCCTAACAATGGAGGACCATACCCTTCCTACTCCTCAACCACAAGCAGAAGGCACCATCATCCTTGCCCTCTACCATCTTGAGGAGTCACATTCTCCAATTTCTTCTCCACCAAGAGAAGACCCTGTCTCTTCACCCACTTCGACCGAGGCAGACCCAGTGACAGTTTTCTCTTGCCTTTTGCCTGTGATTGCTACATCTCACTCACCTCCATCCACATCTAAACCCAAACCCACGCAGGCATCCACCATGCCAAAAGAGATTAAATCTCTTGGTTTTTGCCCCATATCTAATCTTGCCTCGCACAATAGTGGCCCTCAAACCAAACCAAAGAAGGCCACTAAACCACACCGGAGAATTCCTCTCCCACCTTCATCATTGCCCTCTATTTTGGGCCCATATCCATCCACCTTAATAGGAGTGCTTCCTACTCCAACACCTCACAGAGGCAAATTACCTCCATTATCCCCTTTACCCATTAAACATATATTCTCTCCAAAATGACCAATGCCTCTTATGCCTCCAAAACAAAAGTCATCAACCCCTACTACAACAAAACATGCAGACCCATTGGTAGGTTCTTATGCCTTGCTGTTATGTCAATTGTTGTAGTCTTCTCGCATTAGTCTTCCACCTCTTAAACCATACCAATCTCTCGAACTAAAACCGCCTTGGTTCGATGACACTAAAGTTTGTGCATATCATCGCACGCTAGGAAATGACACTGAACATTGTTGTGCCCTCAAAGTTGTCATTCGCCAATGCTTAGAGAAAGACACCCTTCTTCTTGACCATATTATCAACAAACCTTCAACATCATCCCATTCTTCCCATACCTCCTCACCTTCTCACTCATCAACTCTTGAATCAAGACCATCTTGGTTCGACAACACTAAATTTTGTCATTATCATCACACACTGGGACATGACACTGAGCGTTGTTGCACTCTTAAAGCTGTCATTCATCAACACTAGAAAAAGGATACCCTTCTCATCAAGGATCCTCTTGACTTCCCCTTTGCCAAATCTTTGACACCATCACATGCCTCACAAACATCATCAACTAAATCAGGAGCCCAACACCAAACTATGGTCCTTCCACCACCTTTAACCCCATTATTTGAAATCAACATAGTCAACTTGACCACCAGCCCACCAACCCAAAAGGATAAAGGGAAAAGACATATTTCTATCCCTTGGACATCCCCATCTACCAAACCTTCACCACAACCAAAACCCAAGATTACTATCTTGGGCACATCTCGACCAGCATCCTCAAAGATAATCCCTGACTCCGTGGTGAAACAACCCCACCATATGACCCCTGTGAAGACATCTTTGTATGATCTCATAAAAAACTCTCCACAGCATCATCAAACTTTGATCCAAGCCTTACAATTGATGGAGGTATAGCCTGATGACCCCCAACCATTAGCTACTTTAATCAAATCATTACCAACCATTTTCACCATCCGTGATTTTGAGATTCCTGCCTCCAATCTGGCAGATCAAGATCTCACCCTCTCAAATTAGATCAGTTAAACATTCTCCCTAGCAATTGGGGGAATTCGACCTTACCCTGACTATCGTAACCTCAACCAAACATTGACCCCAACCAGGGATTGACCAAACCTCGACCAAGCATTGACCAAGCCTCGACCAAACATTTGACCTCGACCTAGCATCAACCAACTTCTTAATCATCTTCACATCCAACATCAACCAACATGTGACCAATTTGGAACGTAGCAAATGGGGCAAGTTTGCTCCTAATTGACTCAGACCTTACATCATGACGCACAAGCATGGGTCAGGGACTTATCAGAACCTGAGCCCCTTTATGCCTTATATCTTTGACCAGTCTACTGTTAGTCAAGTAATTATTCACTTGACATTTAACTTGAGCTCAATCCTTTGAGCAACTCCCCATCATCATCATTCCTACTTCTTTCAACCCTCAACCCTACAAACATCAGTTAACCCTTTTGTCAAGCATGAATGCTTCATCCTAATAAAAGGGAAACCCTCTAAACCTCTATAGTCAAGTCCATGACCAAAATTTCAGTCAACAAAAATATATAAAAGTGGGATGCATATTCCAAGGTCATAGAAATCTAAATGTAGACTACTCCCTTGAAGGACAGCTGCATAATTACTGTAATTGATAGACTGCTCCCTTAAAGGACAACTATTCAAAGACATTTAAACATACAAAGAAGAATATAGACCACTCCCTCGAAGGATGGCTATGCCTAAATTCTTGCTACAAATAGCATTATCTCATAATCTTCCCACATCGATCAGCTTCACAACATGACCACAAAACAAGACAACATCCCCTCGCAGACTTCCTGCATCGATCAGTCTGCACCCAAAAAAAAAATTGACAACTTTAAAGTCATGGACTTGTCTATAGTCATTCTCAGGGTTACCTATAAAAGGGGTAAAGTTGTTCCTGCCAAAAAGGGTTTCCCCTTCCATCCATCTCACACATCACACCTATCACCCCAACATACTCAAGGGATTTCGAGCTCACTTAACGTCAAGTGATTTGATTACCTCTCTAACACAACCACTGGTCAACGAAGTAATGCATTAACGGGGCTTTTGTTTCCAAAAACCCTTATCCATGCCATCATTCTATTCCTTGTCAATGAAAGAGCAATGTGCCTTTCACTTCCTCCTTACATCTTGGTCACATACAATCCAAATCATTATCTATCCAACCAAACCCAAACCAAAAACAAACATTTTCAGACCACTCACATGACGTAGTCCATTTCACATAGTTTCTATGGACAACAATACACATGGAAACTATCGACCAGACACAATTTATGTTAAGCATAAACCATTACTTACTGAAGCATACATCATCTCAATTCATTTTTAGCATACACCATTACCAATATGGAAAATTGCTAGAGATGAAAGACCACTCAACCAATGTTACAGAATACACCATCATATGGAAAAGGCTATAACATCATCTTACCCTCATCATTTCATGCATGTACCTTTAGACATATGGGAAGTGCTAGACCTTAATCATGACCCAACCAATCATCAACCATTTTTACCTCTTCATCTGAACTATATTGGTCTGAGGCCCTCAACACAAGGGCTATGTAGGCAGCACTCAAATGACATGACGTCTTTTGGGGTTAGCTTGGCCATATCCATTTGTTCATCTATCTATTGTAAAAACCATATTATCTTCATCATTTTACCATGACCTAACATGTCCAAACCAACTATCGATCACTTTGACTCTTCCTCCCTTTTAGGGAGAACTACATTGGCTTGAGGCCCTAACAACAAGGGCTATGTAGGCAACACTCAGTTGACATGGGGTATTCTGATGTTAGCTCAGCCATTCCTTCATCCATCTATCTAATGGACCAACTATCTATCTCAACCTCGACTCGACCATCACCTATGGAGATCGTACCTATCTCCTTCCACCATGACCACTTTTGAGACAACCCTGCCTTGGTTGTTTTGATTATATGTATGCTACCTCACAAATGGTTAGCAAAATTGTCTGCACACCACATTTTGACCTTCACAAGTACTAGGATCGCAAGCAATTTGATCCCTACTACTTGTGACATTTTGGTGTTTTCAAGAGCACTTCCTGAGCTCGGGATACTTAGAATATGATGACTATTAGAGGTACAACTTGGATCAAATACCCCAATCAGCTATGAATAAGTGCTGGGGCTCAGTTATTTTGATTTAGGCACTCTTCGACCCTTGACCTGTGATAATTTGACCCGACCATCTTGTGAAGTGGTATGCATGTAATCTCAACTTTTGCAGTGTTCACACCTCAACCTTTACCATATCCATCCACTTTATATCAAATCAACACCCGATATCAGGTTCCCTTCCCTCAACTCCTACTTTGAGGGGGAATACCTCATCCCATAATCGGGGCAATCAACTTTCATTTTTGTCTTGCAGTTCATCAGAACAACCAACAAGACGAAAGCAACCTCATCCCATATATGGGGCAATCAACTCTTGTTTTTGTCTTGCAGTTCATCTAGAACAACCAACAAGACAAAAAGGGGCAAATGTAGACACCAAAATCATGTCTAACCCTTGGTCATTCTCCTTCTTGATCCCTTTCAAACTTAACCATGCCTAACTTATGTTTATTAATTTAAAATAACTATTTTAAATTAATAATTCCTCTTTGCCACCTCACCTCACCCCTCCCTTAGATTCCTCTCCTTGGATCCCTTCATCACCCCATGCCAAGTCTTAAATGCCTAGACCCCATTTCATTCCTCCCATTAACCTCTCATGCTCATTCAATCCACCTCAGACCGTTTTCCCACGACCAATTGACCCTGACAGTTGGAAGAACGAGAAAAGGCTAATTTTAGCCCTTTTTCTATTATTCTAGCTGCCAACGTCAGTTACCAGTCGGTCAACATCGGTGGGATCACCGACGTCAGTTGCTTAAGACAAGCCCATAGGTGTATTCTCCTCCTCTTCCTCTTGCAAACGTGACTCCTCTTCCCATGAATGCAAAAATCCTCTTGCACTTGGACTTTGACCTCTCTCTCTTCGCTCTCCTGGACATCAACAGGGACTCTCTGTAATCAATCATCAGACTCCAACCAATGCTCTTCTATCTACAGACACTCTGTATCAACATTCTACAACAGCAGCATCAACAACAGGGCTTTTACACTTTTGGAGCTCCTCCCAGGCAGAGGTAAGTATCCTTATTTTGTTTCATTTCAATTATTTAGACTATATCAGTAATCAATTTTTTGCTTATTGCTTTTAAGCCATATTGTCCATACAAGACCTGACTTACAACCAAACCACACCTAACTCTCTTCTCGAAAAGGTTGAGAGGCCTTTCCCATATCTTTCTCTCTTTTGACAACCTATCCTCTGATTTTGCCCATCCTAAGACCCTGTCTTTTATCTTACCACCCTGTACAGACTCTCAGACCATTATAAAAACCACTCTATCGACCAAGAACCCATCCAGACCTGTCCAAGACCATTGCCCCAACCGATGCTGGCCACTAGGCCCATTGCCCCTATTGACGTCGACAGACTAATCGACGTTGGTAGACTTGACCAACTGATGTCGGTAGCCTAACCGACATCGACGACTGTGGAAGATCAATAGCAACACATAGGTACGCATATTCTCTATTTCTTTTGCTTAGTCTTCCATTATTTCTCATTATCAAACATTTTCTTTATCAATCAGTGGACTGACACCCTTCAAGGAAGTCTTTGCACTTCTGGGATCAAGCATTGCTTGACAGTCCACCTTACATCCATCTAATGATCTTTTTGTTTAAGTCTCTTTCTTCTGTAGGTGTCATCCTCCACAACCAAAGAGGAGTTCTCTCAATGATCTGGATAACGGTGCACAGACCTCATCTAGGTAACTTCTAACCCTAGACCATTACCTTAGTTTCTTACTTCTTTTGAATGTAGAAAAGCAAAAATAGTTTGAAATAGAATCAATGCAAGCTTCTGCAATATCCTCTAAGATAGAACAAAGAGGAATCCATAATCAAACTGGCGAATGCAACTCAACTAATCTCTAAAATCATAGCTCCCCTAGATGTGTCGATACTACAAGGTATGTAACTTGCAACTACCAATTCCATCTACAAAAGATGGTGCCAATTGAAAGATCCCAAACTAGAATTGAATGCAAATAAAATTGATTTCAACTACTTGTAGCATTCAATCAAATGGACAAAGATATAAATCTGAATGTAATTAATAATATAGTCCAACTGTCATAAAATTATTACAGATGCGGTCTCAAAACCTAATTATTACATCAAACTACCAAACTAGAAATAAAAACTTGGGTCTGTGTGCTCGGCCTGCTGTGTCCAAGAAAAACATAGTCACCGACGTCGGTTAGGATGATGCCGACGTCGGTCGACACACTGCCGCCATCGATCGTCTGGTGGTGATCTCTGCCTGTTAGTGCCTCTGCCTGTGACTGCCTGACTGCCGACGTGGGTCACTGATCGGCCGATGTTGGTCTATATGCCGATGCCGACCTCTGTAATAACCTCAGCCCACAACTGCAAACCGTGCCCTTCCCTTTCCTAAATCTGTTGGTACGGCCTAGTGCTGATCTTGTACGGATTCCGTACCGAACCTGATCTGACTATAAAAAATATAAATCTGAAATCAAAACAATGAATAAATACCTGGAAACCTTTGCATAGGCTAAACCCTGATATACTCAGTGAATGGCCTCTGAAGCTCCAGATCTGATCAATATGCCCAATCTAAATTCCGTCACGAATCCACCTCTGAAAAGGGCTGGGTTTTCATCCAACTCTTCTCCAATCTACTGAAGGTTTGTGTCCTCAGAGATTTCAGCTGAATCACCAATTCAAGCTTCACAATTCTCAGAATAATTTTTGCAACAAAAGATATTAGATGATCCAAATGCTTTGCTTTCCCCTTCTTTTAAAGCCTTTCCAGGAAACTTCTAGAAGAAGTCAACTTTATTTCCATAATAATTAAATTAATTAATTAACCCACTTTATTATAAATTTGGGGAAATTACAGTCCTCCCTTCCTGGAGATTGCTTGTCCCCAAGAATTCTCAGAACAATGAACCCCTCGATCCTCCTGGATCCCAAATGTAGTTATGCTTTGCACTGCTGTAAATCAATGTAAGTACTTGCAATATCATCAGAAGTAAAACAAAGAGGAACTCATAATCAAATTGGCGAACACAACTCAACCCATCTCTAAAATCACAACTGCCCTGGATGCATCGATACTATAGGCTATGTAATTGGTAACTGCAAATTCCAGCTACAAAAGATGGTGTTAATCCATCCCATAACTGCTCCCTTTATAACGGTGGCACAACCAACTGTACCACACTGTCAAATGTGTGAGAAGAATCAATCTATAGATTCAACTCCATTGGTATCCCAAACTCCTCAGAATCAGGAACTCTCAAGTCCTGAATAAGTGTGTGAGCCTCAACCACATGCTCCTCATAAGCAGCTATAGAAACATACTCATCACCAACACTCAGTGTACTAACATCTGAGTACACTTCCACACTCTGAATGCAAGCATCATACTCATCCTCACTGTCTAACTCCTAAGTTAAACTCACCTTAAGACAAAGCTCATCCACAACATCCTCAACTATTCCTACCTATGAAGATAATGCAGATAAATCATTACCTGAAGATGCATTAATATCTCCCTATACTAGATCATCATGACTGTCAAACTCATCATGCAAGTGGTTGCATGTCATAGGGAAAGCACTACGATCCTTAGGCCTATTAATTAAACTCTTTAACCACATACAAGCTCTAGGTGAGACATTTCTCCCTTTTATCCAGACATACCATAAATCTTATGCCAAAAGTTTAGAAACTTTATCCTCCTCCTCAAACAAGATTGTGAACATGATAGAGTGCATTGATGCTAATACCTCACTAGAATGAAACTCATCTAAAATAATCTAAAATATTTTAAACATCCTGCAAATGTCACCAACACAACCTACTAACATCATAAGGTTTTCAAATCCATACCTTGCAAATATTTCAAGTAATCTTTCCCTCTTAGAGAAATGAGGGTCTCTAATGTCATCCAACTTTTTGAAGCTTTTTACCATGGCATGAAATACCTCTCTCATAATCTGATCATCATTAAAATCAAAGCCAGCTATGATCCTCATGATTTCACTAATGCAAGAGAGAGCTGCAAGTCTTACCACCTCATCACGATGTCTCAATAAATGGGGCTTCAACAACGAACCAAATGCTAGAGATAGCAGTGTTTGCATCTCATAAGAATTTGACTGATCAACCTTGCTTAAATAAGTTTCCAACTCCTCCAAAGTTTTTAGAATGTCCTCTGCTTGCTAACATGGATTATCTAATTTCTTCTTTGCATTGTGCATGCTTTCTTCCAAATCTTTGACCCCTTTTAGAGCCATAATGATAATCAAATTGACCCTAAAATTACCCCTACAGGCTGGAAAGATGCATGGCTCTGATACCACTGAAAGATCCCAAACTAGAATTGAATGCAAATAAAATTGATTTCAACCACTTGCAGCATTCAATCAAATGGACAAAGATATAAATCTGAATGTAATTAATAATATAGTCCAGCTGTCATAAAATTATTATAGATGTGGTCTCAAAACCCAATTATTACATCAAACTACCAAACTGGAAATAAAAACCTTGGTCTGCATGCTCAGCCTACTGTGTCCAAGAAAAACACAGTCACTAACATCGGTTAGGATGATGCTGACGTCGGTTGGCACACTACCACCGTCGATCGTCTGGTGGCGATCTCTGCCTGTTGGTGCCTCTGCCTGTGACTGCCTGACTACCGACGTTGGTCGTTGATCAGCCAACGTCAGTCTATATGCCGATGCCAGCCTCTGTAATAACCTCAGCCCATAAATGCGAACTGTGCCCTTCCCTTTCCTAAATCTACTGGTATGGCCTAGTGCCGATCTTGTACGGATTTCGTACCGAACCTAATCTGACTATAAAAAATATAAATATGAAATAAAAACAATGAATAAATACTTGGAAACCTTTGCATAGGCTGAACCCTTATATACTCAGTGAATGGCCTCTAAAGCTCCAGATCTGATCAATATGCCCAATCTGAATTCTGTCACGAATCCACCTCTGAAAAGGGCTAGGTTTTCATCCAACTCTTCTCCAATCTACTGAAGGTTTGTGTCCTCAGAGATTTCAGCTGAATCACCGATTCAAGCTTCACAATAATCAAAATAATTTTTGCAACAAAAGATATTAGATGATCCAAATGCTTTGCTTTCCCCTTCTTTTAAAGCCTTTCCAGGAAACTTCTAGAAGAAGTCAACTTTATTTCCATAATAATTAAATTAATTAATTAACCCACTTTATTATAAATTTGGGGACATTACACCAATCCATCCCATAACTGATCCCTCTGTAAATGTGGCATGATCAACTGTACCACACTATCATTGGTGTGAGAAGAATCAATCTGGAAACTCAGCTCCACTGGTATGCCAAACTCATCAGGACTAGGTACTCCCAAATCATAAACATGTGTGTCAGCTCCAACATGTTCCTTAGCAACCACTGTAGGAATGTACTCACCACCAACCATCTCAATATACAAATGGACTGGGTCTAGCATTGGTGAAGACTACAAATGCTCCAACTCTGCAGTCACCTTAGCCAAATGAAATTGTGACTCCTCAAAAGCCAACTGCGTACTCTCAAGAATCTCAGAAGTCACCTCAAGCTGCTGAGTAATCTCACTCACCTTATCTTCCTTGACCAATAATGCATCATACGCTGTGCTGCCCCACTCCATAAGATAATCTCTATCGGCTACCAACTGCATATAATCCTGTCTCAGAATCTGAATAGCCTCCCATAAAGAGTAGATCTCTGTCAAGGACAAATAACTACCTCCCTACTCAATGATAATAGAATAACCCCATCCATAAACTACTAATGTTTCTATGCAAAATTGCTTTCTACATTCAAAGAAGAAATAAGAAACTAAAAGAAATGGTCAAGGCTAGAAGATACCTGATAAAGTCGTGCGCACCGAAATCAGACGTTGGAAGATTCTCCTCTTTGGCTGTGGAGGAATGACACCTGAGAAGAAAAGAGACTAAAACACGAAAAAACATTAGTCAAAGATATGGTGGGCTGTCAGGCGAACGCCCGATCCCAGAAGTATGAAGACTTCCTAGAAGGATATCAACCCACTGATAAAAAAGCAGAATATTGGACTAAAGTAGATAAAATGGAAGATAAAATGATAGAAATAAAGGATAGAAAAATGTGTACCTGATAATGAAGTAAAATGTTCTATGCAGTTGCCGATGTCGGTCTCTGTGGTGCCAGCGTTGGTTAGGGAAAGTGCCGACATCGGTTAAAGTGCCAGCATCGGTCAGGGTAGTGACCGGCGTCGGTCGGGGCAAGTTCTAGACAGAGTCTGGATGAGTTGCAGAAGGTCTGGTAGAGTCGAGATAGGGTCTGGTCAAGGTCAAGATAGGGTCTGGATAGGGTCGGGACAGGGTCTGGACAAGGTCTGAACAAGGTCTAATCAAGGTAATGTCGAGTCTGGACAAGGTCTGGGGGTTTTGGTCGAGTCTGGATGGAGTTATAGACTGGGATAGTGGGCAGAGATGTAAGGAAGGGACTCAGGGCTTAGGTCTACGGTCTGAAGATCTGAGACGATAGAAATAACAAACAAATAATAACCAAAAAGAAATAAAACAAATAGAAGAGATACTTACCTACCAAAAGACACGATAAAAGCCATGATTAAAGTCGTTGAAACGTTGCTGTAAGTTGATCGAAGTGAATGCAGATTGGTTGAATGCTGGAGTTGGTTGATCGCCAGAGTTCTGTGAATGTCAGAGTTCTGTGAATGTCAGAGTTTTGTGAATGTCAGAGTTTGGGGGTCGATTGATTGATTCAAATGGTTTTACTAATGAAGGCACGGAACGGTTCGAGAGACGGTTCGATAACCGATCGAGAAATTGAATGATAACTGAAAACGGGTAACGGTAAGGTGACCGACGTCGGTAGAATTGCCGACGTCAGCCGATAAGTGACCGACGTCGGTGACGTCGACCGGGTAACGACTGTCGTCGGCAGATGCACAATGGGGATAGAGTCTAGCTTTAGCTCTGTGCTCCTTTTTTGCATGCTGCCAGGGTCGAGGCTAGTGGAAGAAGTGATCAGCAAAGGTTAAATAGGCGAAGAGGAAGAAAATGGGGGATGACCAGGGGATTCGACACAATTTCGGTGTCTACATTTGCCCTTTTTTGTCTTGTTGGTTGTTTTGGACGAACTGCAAGACAAAAATAGGAGTGATTACCCCAGGTGTGGGATAAGGTTGATTTCATTTTGTTGGTTGTTCGAATGAACTGCAAGACAAAAACATGAAGCGGATTGCCCCGATTATGGATGAGGTATTCCCCCTTAAAGCAGGAGTCGAGGGAAGGGAACCGGGAATCGGGGGCTGATTTGACAAAGAGTGGATGAAAAAGGGGTGAGGATGAACGCTGCAAAAGTCATGATTGCGCGCATACCACTGCATGAGATGGTCAGGCAAAAGTGTCGCAAGTCAAGGGTCGAAGAGTGCCAAAATTAAAATAACTGAGCCCCAGCATTTAGTCGTTTGCTGATCAGGTTATTCAATCTAAGCTGAAGCTCCAAATGGGTCATCGCGTTCTAGGTATCCCGGGCTCAGGAAGAGCTCCTAGAAACACGAAAAAGCCACAAGTAGTGTGGATCAACCGGCTTGCGATCCTATACTTGTGAGGGTCCAAAAAGGTCTGCGCACAATTCTGCTAACCAGTCATGAGGTAGCATACATGAAAAAACAACCAAGGCAACAGTGTCTTGGAAGTGGTCGAGGTTGGAGGAGATAGGCATGATCTCCAATGGGTGGTGGTCGAGGGGAGGAATGGGCGAAAGGATGTGGCTGAGCTAACCCCAGAAGACCCCATGTCAACTGAGTGCTGCCTACATAGCCCTGGTGATAGGGCCTCAGGCCAATGTAGTTCTCTCGAGAAGGAAGGGAGGGACAAAGGGATGAAATTGGTCATGGTCAAGGGCAAGGTTATGGTTAAAATAAGGAAAGAAGGTTTGTCCATCAGAGAGATGAACAAATGAGAATGGTCGAGCTAACCCCAGAAGACAGTCGTGTCATCTGAGTGCTGCCTACATAGCCCCTGTGGAAGGGCCTCAGACCAATGTAGTTCAAACAAAGGGTCCGAGTGGTAGACAGGTGGTCAAAAATGGTTGATAGATTGGTCTTGGTTATGATGAAATGATGAGGGGGAGAGATGTTGCAGCCTTTTCCAAATGGTGTATTCTGCAACATTGGTTGAGAGGTCTTTCATTCCTAGCAATATTCCATATTTGTGATGGATGTATGCTAAAAATGAATTGAGGTCTATTTACGCTTCAGCAAGTATTGGTTTATGCTTAACATAAATTGCAGCAGGTCAATAGTTTCCATGTGTATTGGTGTCCATAGAAACTAGGGTGAATAGGTTATGGGGGTGGTCTGAAAAGAGAGTTTAGTTGATTGACAAGTGATGAAGGTGAATGTGACCAAAGTGCAGAAGAAGTGAAAAGCATGTAGCTCTTTCAGTGACAAGGACCAAAAAGATAGCATAGATAGGGGTTATGAGAACCAAGAGCCCCATTCATGCGTGACGTTGTTGACCATAGTTATGTTAGAGCGGTAATCGAATCACTTCGACATTAAAGTGAGCTCGAATTCCCTTGAGCAGGTGATAGGAGGAGGAAAGACGGTAACCCATTTTAAGAGCAGAGATAACTATGCCCCTTTTTATAGGAGACCCTGAGACAACTATAAGTCAAGTCCATGACTCATTTTTTTTTTTTTTGGCGCAGACTGATCAATGCGAGAAGCCTGCATGAAGATGTCATTTGCTTGGTGGTCAGTTGTGAAGCTGATTAATGCGAGAAGCTTCTAAAATAGTGTTGTTTATTACCAGATTATTCATAGCCATCCTTCGAGGGAGTGGTCTAGATTTTTGTTTAATATAAGGGCTTTTGAATAGTTGTCCTTCGAGGGAGCAGTCTATTAATTACAACAATGATAGTACAGCTATCCTTCGAGGGAGCAGTCTGCTTTTTGATTTTGATATTGATATAGTGACCATGGATATTGTGACATCTTGATTTATTTTTACAGAAATGTGAGTCGTGGACAATATTATAGAAGGTCAAGGGCTCCCTTTTATGAGGACAAAGCATCCATACAGCATAAAAGGGTTATAGGAATTGTTAAGAGGAATAGGGTTGAAAGGAAGTAGGATTAAGAGGATGGGGATTGCTCAAGGGATGAGCTCAAGTTAAGTGTCAAGTGGACGAATACTCGACTAGCAGTAGAACGGTCGTAGATGCAACACATTAAGAGGCTCAGGTTCTGGGCGTCCATCAAGAGAAGACAGACGATAAGTCCTTGATCCATACTTGTGTGTGATAATAAAAGGTCCGAGCCAATTAGGAGCAAACTTGCCTCGTTTACTTCATTCCATATTGGTCACGTGTTGATTCTCTTTGAGGACGAGGTCTTCGATGTTGAAATCTCGTTCTCATAGATTTTTGTCATAGGTGCGCTTGATGCGATGTTGATAGACATGGAGATGATTAAGGGCAGCAAGACGGCATTCATCAAGTAACTCAAGTTGAGCTAAGCGATCTTGATGAAAGTCATCATTGGAAAGAATATCATGTAGAGAAATGCGGAGAGATGGGATCTGTACTTCGAGAGGTAAGATAGCTTCTGTTCCGTACACGAGAGAAAAAGGGGTAGCACTCGTAGAGGTTCGGATGCTAGTGCGGTAGGCCCACAAAGCGAAGGGAATGTGAATGTGCCAATCCCTGCCTGTGTCACTGACCACTTTCATGAGAATTTTGGTGAGAATTTTGTTGGAAGCCTCGGCCTACCCATTTACTTGTGGGTAGTAAGGCAAAGAGAAACTGAGTTTGATGCCAAATGAGTCGCATAGCTTTTGAATAGTCTTGTTTTTGAAGGACTTACCGTTATTAGTGATGATTTTATGAGGGACACCGAAACGATAGATGATATGGGTGGTGATGAAGTCGACGATCTTGTCGGCTTTTGTGGAGATGAGAGGAATGGCTTCCACCCACTTGGTGAAATATTCAGTGGCTGTGATGATGGATTGATGACGAAGAGACGAATGAGGGTTAATCTCATCGATGAGATCTAAACCCCACTGAGAAAAAGGCCAAAAATCCTGAGCGATTTGTAAGGCATGACTAGGAAGATGAAGCAAGTTAGAGTGTTGCTGACACTTGATGCAACACCGAACATAGTCGCTACAATCTTGATGAAGGGTAGGCCAATAATAGCCCAAATGAAGGATGCGCTTGGCAACCGAATTCCCACTGAAATGTCTGCCACAAATCCCGTTGTGGACTTGCTGAATGGCTTGAGATGCTTCAGTGGAGGTGAGACAGCGAAGAAGGAGGTTGTCGAAGCCTCACTTATAGAGAAGACCCCCTAGCATGGTATAGCGAGCAGTACGCTTGATAAAAGCTCATCATGCATTACTAGAGAGGTTGGGAGGAATGACAGAGAGAGATAAGAAGTCTACAAGTTGCTTATACCAAGCATCTCGTGGGCTAGGGTCTATAGTGTTGACATGATGAATGTGAGGAGAGATATATGAAGGCAACGGCACACGATGCACCATGACAAAAAGTCTGGATGCAGATGAGGAAGATGGGATATGTGAAGCGAGAGAAGCCATGGTGTCAGCAAACTTATTCGTGGATCGAGGAATAGTCTGCAGGAGGTAATGATCAAAAGATGCAAGGAGAATGTCAGCACAGTTTTTGTACCTTTGTAAAATTTCATTTTTACAGAGGTATGAACCATTGACCTGATTAACGACGAGCTGCGAGTCGCCGAAGATGTTAATGGACTTGATGCTGAGAGAGAGGGCAGTCTGAAGTCCCAAAATTAAGGCCTCATATTCAGCCATATTATTGGTACAATCAAAGTCGAGTTTAAAAGACAAAGGCATGGGCTCCCCTTCGAGTGGGATGAGAATGACCCTAGCACCTCCACCTAGTTGACATTTGGAGCCGTCAAAGAACATAGTCATCTGATAGGTAGTGTTGTCAGAGGAAAGCGTAGCGACAGACTCATCAGGGAATTCACACTGCGAAGGTTGATTGTCAGGAAGAGGGGCATCTGCTAGTTGATCAGCAATGGTTTGCCCCTTGAAGATTTCTACTGGATGAATTTGAGATCAAACTCAGCAAGTAGCATGAGCCACCGAGCCATACGTTGATTTTGATATGGCTTGGAGTGCATGTACTTGAGAGGGTCGGTGTGGGTGATGACAAAGGTTTTGTGACTAAGAAGATAGTGGCAAAGCTTAGTAGCAGCAAAGACTAACGCCAAACAGAGTTTCTCGATATGGGTATACCAAGTTTCATAGTCGACCACTGGTCGGCTGATATAATATACTGCTTGCTCACGGTGATGCTTGTCTCGGTGCGTGATCATGGCACCTAACGAATGATGAGTGGCTGAGATATAAAGGTAGAAGGGTTGGTCATCTTTAGGTGGAATGAGAACTGGTGGAGAGACCAGATAGCATTTTAAGGCTTCAAAAGCCTCTTGACAGTCCTTATCCCATGTAAAAGAGACATCCTTCTTAAGGAGATGATGAAAAGGTTGGCAGTGGTCAGAAAGCTATGAGATGAAACGACGAATGGACTGGAGCTTGCCTTGCAAATTGTGAAACTGCTTGAGATTGGACGGGGGTGGCATTTCCAGGATAGCGCGAATCTTGGCGAGATCTATCTCGATGCCATGGAAGGAAATGATGAAGCCGAGAAGCTTGCCAGAGAGGACCCCAAAGACACATTTCTTGGGGTTAAGATGAACATTGTACTGAAGAAGACAAGAAAAGATGATTTTGAGAATGGTCAAATGGTCACGGCAAAGTTTGGACTTGCCGAGCAGGTCATCCAGATAGTCCTCCATGATTTTTTGAAGGAGATCATGGAAAATATAGGTCATGGCACGCTGATAAGTGGCACCTACATTTTTCAAGCCGAAAGGCATGACTCGATAGCAGAAAGTCCCCCATGGGGTAATGAAAGTAGTCTTGTGCTGATCTTTCGGAGCAATCAGGTTTTGATTGTATCCTAAAAATCCATCCATAAGAGATAACATCTCATGGCCGGCCGTAAGATCAACAAGCTGGTCAATGTTAGGAAGAGGAAAGTCATGTTTAGGATAGGCTAGGTTAAGGTCGTAATAGTCTGTGTAGATCCGAATCCCCCCAGTTGCCTTGGTGACTGGGACGATGTTAGAGACCCACTGTGGATGATCAATGGGCTGGATGAAGGAGATAGAAAGGAGGCACTGAAGTTCTTCTTTGACAAGGAGGGCAACGTGAGGATGCATCTTTCGAAGCTTTTGCCTGATAGGCTTAGCCTCTGGTTTGGTGACAATGTTATGGGTAACGATGGTGGGGTCAATGCCAGGCATATCACTATAAGTCCAGGCAAAGGCCTTGCTATGGTCGGAAAGAAACTGGGTATAGTCAAGCTGCTCCTGAGCGTCTAAAGATTGGCCAATCTTTAAGACATAAGGAACATCAGAAGAAGGAAGGTTGATGTCAATGGTTGATTCATTTAACATAACCTGGGTCTCAGAAGGGAGGGAGCGCTGGATGAAAGAATCGTCAGCACCCATGTACGAAAGAATGGCGTCATTGTCAACGCTGTGAACAGTGTGAATGGTTGCCGACTCATCTTCGATCATGCTGGGAAAAATGAGAGGGAGAGAATTAGACACCCCATTGAGCTAATAAGTCAAGGGGTCCAGGCGGATGGTGTTTATGGAAAAAAAAAACTAGGAGGAATGGAAACTACTAACTCCATAGGTGAAGGGGGCGAAACAGGCGAGTGTGGAGGAGATTGGTCAATGATTGGTTCAGGACAAAGGTCTATAGGGTCTTGAGTGGGGTCGTGATATCCTAGACCATACCGTTTCTTGGCGTCATCATCATTGAGCGGTTGGATAGGCTGATGGGAGCCCTGCTCATAGCGTCCGAAACCAAAACCCTTCCATGTACACCTGTAAAGGTAAATGTGTGCAAAGGCAGGGTTGCCAAGAAATGAGAAATCTGATGTGAAAGGTTGAGGTGAATAAAGAGGATTACCATCAGTAGGAGCTTGATTAAGCCCCCCATAGACGAGGTTGGTGCGGAGGTGAGGGGGACCATAAGGTATGATCATCCCTATTCGATGGTCGTAGTTGGGGCTATGATGAAGGCGTCCATACTCTTGTGGAGTTTGGAACATGTCTAAAGCCAGCAAGCGATACTCTCGCAATGAAAGTCTTTGGAAGACATCTTCCATGGGGTTTGTGGTCGTCGCTTGAAGGGGAGGTGTAAGGGCGACCGCCTGTTGCGAACTGGTCGAAGCTTCCATAGATGGAGGCAGTGCCAGGGTTGATGGCTTGATAGGAATGAGGACATCGTTTGGATGATAGGTGGTGTTGTAAGTTTTGAAGGGTGAAGGGTCAGCAGGAATGGTGTGGACTTGTCTGTCATGCTCAAATTTCACACAACGGTGCAGGGTGGAGGGGACACAGGCCATGGCGCGGATCCAGGGTCGGCCCAGCAAGATGTTGTATTGAAACTCTCCTTCGATGATGTAGAAGAGCTCTGAGACTGTTCGTGGACCAATGCGAATATGAAGGACGACTGTGCCAATGGTTGTGACAGTAGTGTCATTGAAAGAGCGCAAGATCTCGTCAGTTTTGGAGACGCAATTCTTGGAAGAGCCAACTGATCAAAGGCATGAGTGGAGATGATGTTGATGCTAGCACCCCCATCGATCATAACACGTTTAATGCGTGTCCGATCGATATAGGCAGTGATGAAGAGGGCAGCGTCCTGATCTTCCGTGTTGGATGTGGGAATCTCAGAATCGCTGAATGTGATGGAGGCAACAGGGGCTAAGGAGTGGACAAGGGCAGCAAGTGGTTGGGGGTCCTCGGGTTGGACCTCCACTACCTGTAGGGCTTGGATGAGGGCCTGACGATGTTGGGGCAAGGTTTGGATGAGATCGTAGAGGGACATCTTCATAGGCATTTGGTGAAGCTATTTCAACATGGAGTCATGGATTGGTCTGGAAGAAGAAGAAGAAGAGGGTTGAGGCGCACCAAGGATAGAAATCTTTGGTTTAGGCGGTTGAGGTGGATTGACAAAAGGGTAGGTCCAAGGAATGGCGGCTTTTTCTTTTGCCTTGTCCTTTTGTGACCTAGTGGTGATGTGAATGGCATTGATTTCAAAGATGGGAGGTGAAGGTGAAGAAGGGGTTGTAACCGGTTGATGAGATGTGGATGGGTTTGAAGAGGTTAAAGGGTTATGAGAAGAATTCGGGGGTTGGTCGAAAGTGTCCTCAAAGAGAAGAATGTCTTTCTCCAGATAACGGCGAATGACAACCTTGAGGGCACAACAAGTCTCGGTGTCATGTCCTGGTGTACGATGATATAAACAAATCTTCGTGTCGTCGAACCAGGAGGGTTTAGACCCGAGAGGTTGGAAGGGCTTGATGGTTGGAAGAGTTATGCTGGAAGTTTGCAAAAGTCGTTGTAAGATCAAAGAGTATGAGCCCACTAAAGGGTTCGTGCTCATCGATGTATGCGATGTCGGTGACTTTTGCTTGGGCGAAGTTGGAGGAGGTTTTCGTACCACCTTCTGGGTTGATGGTGCGATGACAGATGGAGACGGTACACTCTTCATGAAAGGTACCGCCCTTTTGGGAGAGGGTAGGCTAGTGGTAGGTAAAGGAAGCAAAGGAGGCAACCGGTTTTGATTAGAGGTTGAAGTGGGAAGGATTTTGGTTAGGGTTGAAGGATGCGGGCCAAAAATGGAGGGCAATGGTGATGGAAGAGGAGGCGTTCGCCTCTGTGGTTTGGCAGTCTTTTCTGATTTGGGTTGAAGACTACTATTGGTTGAAGTCTGGGTTAAGTCCACCTTCACTTGTGGATGAGTGAGGTTGGAGACGGGGCAAACGCCAAGTGACTTGATAGGTTTAGGCAGAGTAGATGAGGGTTTTGGTTTTGATGAGGTTGATGAAGATGTAGACGGTTTAGAAGTGGAGATCTGATCTTTGTTGATTGTCTTAGGAGGTTCTGCCATGGGAGGATTAGCAGCATGAGATGAGAGGGCCCGAGCTTGTTGAAGAGCTGTGAGATGGTCCCACAATCCCTGATGTTCCACTTTCCTAGAAGGGAGAAGTTTGAGTCTCTCCACTAGTCGGGAAAATGGCTGAGAAGATGCGGGATGAGGTTTGGGTTCTTGAGAGGACGTCAACGGTTGTGGGACTGAAGGTATGGTAGTTTCAGCCCCAAAGCATGGTGAAGTCATGACAGGTTCATGTTTGGTTAGAGACGAAGGAGAGATAGGTTCTTCCTTGGGTGGAGAAGAAACTAGAGAATGAAGTTCCTCAAGCGGGTAAAGGGTAGGGATGATAGTGCCCTCAACTTGCGGTCAAGGAGTAGGAAAGGTTGGGTCCTCCATGGGCAGCAAGAAAGAAGATGGTGAAACTGGCGGTACTGGTAAGGTCAATGCGTCCTCCAAGATGAGAGAAGTTGAGGGAGAACTAACCGGAGAAAGAGGTTCGTCCACATGTGATGGACTAATGGATGAACTCACCTCTTGAGATTGGTTAGAAATGAGGGGCGAGACCGTATTGACTGTTTGAATATTATGTTCATGGGTATTATTAGTCAAAGTCTGAACGTTGTTTTGGGTTGGTGGATGATTAGGGAATAGTTGTTTGAAGATATCGATACCTTGATTAGGAGGAGCATTGGGATTGTCGAGGATGAGGTCACCCTTTTCCAACATGTCTTGGATTATGTTTTTAAGGGTTTTACAGTTGCCCGTGTCATGACCTTTAACACGATGGTAATGGCAGAAGTCATTTTCCCTATACCACGCAGGGATGGCGCGTGAGGGATCAAATTGTGGTGGTGGTCGGATCTGAGGGAGATTGATGGCCCCTTGTTTGATGAGTTTTTCTAGCACAGACGTGTATGATTCTCCATGTGGAGTAAACTATCGCTGTATGTATCTCTACTAAAATTGGCGAGTGGCACTCATAGATGTGGATGGTTTAGGTTGATTAGTTGAAGGTGAAGAAGAAGAAGATCTAACAACCACAGCATTTGCTGAAGCTTTAGATTTAGGATTGGAAGAGGAAGGCTTAGAAGAGGGGTCATTGGTTTTGGAGTTGGGATTCTTACTCCGCAACTTGACTTTATTCTCCTCGACGGCACGTAACTCAAGTTTACGAGCCATCGTGAAGGCTTCGTCAAAAGTGCGGAAGGTCTGAACCCTCAAGGTAGAATAAATATGTTTAGCGCAGGCTTGAGAGAAAATTTCAATAAGCTCAGGCTGGGGTAAGGAAAATGAAAGTTGATTGATAAGGCCCCTCCACTGAGCGACGAAATCAGCAATGGATTCATCCTCGAACTGGTGAATAGAATAGAGGTCTGTGATGGAGACCTTCTTGGTGATATTGATGGAGAAATGATCCAGGAAGAGCTGGGCCAGCTGAGTGAACATGAAGATGGAATGGCTAGGAAGAGAGCTGTACCAGTCAAGTGTAGCACCCGAGAGAGACATGGGAAACGTGCGTAAGAGCAATGCATCATCGTGGGCGATAAGGTAACAGGCGTGTCTGAATGCCCGTAAGTGTTTTTGTGGGTCTTCCTTGCTCTAGAAATGAGAAAACTTAGGAAGTTCCCACTGGCTGGGATATGGTCTGATGGGGACAGAAGGATGGATGGGCTCGTTGCAGATTTGTTCATACGAGAGAGTGTTGCGTGAGCCAGAAATGGAGGTCTCTAAGTTGGACATTTTATCCATCAGAATCTTGATAATATCTACTGATGGATTGGCAAGTGGAATGCCTCCTAGATTTTAAGGTGCTTGAAAGAGGCTGGAAGAGGTATACAACGTAGTCAGTTGTACCAATAAGGGCGCAACGTACAGATGACTAGTCGTAGGGACATAAGAAGTGACTAAGGATGGTTGGATAGAAGGCATGGCTAGGTTTGATGTTGTCATGGGAGGTTGGTTAGAGGTAACGTGGGCTAATGGATAGGTAGCCACCCTAGTGTTGATAGGAGTAAGGGTAGGCGGAATAGAGACGACCAAGTTTTGAAAGGGGGTAGAAAGTGGTTGAGTGGGTTGAGATTGATAGGGGGCTGAAACCCCAGTGAAAGTGGGCCCAATGATGGAAGGAGCGGCCACACTTGGATGGTTGGTAAAAGGTTGGTCATTAGTTGAGGCAATAGCCTGGGTATCTGAGGGTTGGACTACGGACGTCGTTGATACGATCACAGTCTCGAGGAGAGAAGTCGGCATTCCGTAAATTGGATTGCCCAAGGGGTCTCGCGTTCGGCTATTCGCGAGATAGTGTTGCAAGGATTTTACATTGAGGTCCAAGAATCATGCAAAATCTTGGTCCCCTTCTGGGATAATAGGCGTTTGGGTCAGAGATGGTCTGGTAGGAGTTCTTTCAGTTTTTGAGTTGAACTCCATTATAGGGCTGGTTATAGGCGGGGTAGACAGAAGAGGATGCTGTCTCGCGTGATCGACTAGAGCTTTGGCTTGGCTACGAGTTAGAACCATTCAAGGCAAGGAAGAACGTCTTCACAAGCTCAAACAAGCAGATAAGAACTAAAAAAAAGATGAAGACACAAGCAGATCCTAAAACCCTAAAAGTAAATTATTAGGATTATAGTGGCTTATGCCTTAGAATGTGTGTAGAGGAAGATTGGCTTTTGAGTCAGGTCTTAGAAGAAGCAGTCTATGGATGGTTTCGGGTTATGGTGCTCAAGAAGTCTGTGTTAGCTTCCGTACAGGCCTGGTGCTAAGGAGCAAGCTCCCCTCACTTCACGATTCCAGTGGTTAGCTGGTTTCGCTTAGCCAAAATATACTTCCACTATAGTTTAGACTCTGCCAGAGAACAGAGTTGGCTCTCCCCTTGGTGATGAAATCCAAGTAAGATCACCGGGACGGGTAAGGTATCCACTGGGGGATGAAATCCCAATCGGGCCTTGTCTTAGGTAAGTTAAAATGTTTGTTTTGTGCAAGTGGTTCGGTCGTGTAACATCAAGTGATCTAGATTAATTCAATATGTGGTTTAATTACCATGTGTGGTCTAAGAGATGCAAGCAAACAGAAATGAATGCAAAGTGTTTTAATGCCCAAGTCAAAATGTTTGTTCATATGAAGACGAATGGAGAAAGAGTCAAAGAATATGAGTTTCAGCTAGTCTAGAAGTGCAAGAAAGAAAGAAAAGTTTGTTTTAGTCCTGCTTATGATGTCATTTAAGAAGGGACGAAAGGAGGCGAAAAGGAAGGAACCTAATGCACCTATATGAACGAAAGAAAGAAAGAACCCAAGGAAGGCCCTAGGGTCCCACCGGGCGTGCCAGAATGTTTCTATGCAAAATTGCTTTCTACATTCAAAGAAGAAATAAGAAACTAAAAGAAATGGTCAAGGCTAGAAGATACCTGATAAAGTCGTGCGCACCAAAATCAGACGTTGGAAGATTCTCCTATTTGGTTGTGGAGGAATGACACTTGAGAAGAAAAGAGACTAAAAAATGGAAAAACGTTAGTCAAAGATATGGTGGGCTGTCAGGTGAACGGCCGATCCCGAAAGTACGAAGACTTCCTAGAAGGATATCAACCCACTGATAAAAAAGCAGAATATTGGACTAAAGTAGATAAAATGGAAGATAAAATGACAGAAATAAAGGATATAAAAATGCGTACTTGATAATGAAGTAAAATTTTTTGTGCATTTTCCGATGTCGGTCTCTGTGGTACCGACGTCGGTTAGGGAAAGTGCCGATGTCGGTTAAAGTGCTGGCGTCGGTCGGGGTAGTGACCGGTGTCAGTCAGGGCAAGTTCTAGACAGAGTCTGGACGAGTTGCAGAAGGTCTGGTAGAGTCGAGATAGGGTCTGGTCAAGGTCGGGACAGGGTCTGGACAAGGTCTGAACAAGGTCTAATCAAGGTAATGTCGAGTCTGGACAGGGTCTAGGGGTTTTGGTCGAGTCTGGATGGAGTTATAGACTGGGATAGTGGGCAGAGATGTAAGGAAGGGACTCAGGGCTCAGGTCTATGGTCTGAAGATCCGAGACGATAGAAATAACAAACAGATAATAACCAGAAAGAAATAAAACAAACAGAAGAGATACTTACCTACCAGAAGACACGATAAAAGCCATGATTGAAGTCGTTGAAGCGTTGCTGTAAGTTGATCGAAGTGAATGCAGATTGGTTGAATGCTAGAGTTGGTTGATCGCCAGAGTTCTATGAATGTCAGAGTTCGGGGGTCGATTGATTGATTCGAATGGTTTTGCTAATGAAGGCGCGGAACGGTTTGAGAGACGGTTTGATAACCTATCGAGAAACTGAATGATAACTGAAAATGGGTAACGGTAAGGTGACCGACGTCGGCAGAATTGCCGACGTCGGCCGATAAGTGACCGATGTCGGTGACGTCGGCCGGGTAACGACCATCATCGGCAGATGCACAATGGGGATAGAGTCTAGCTTTAGCTCTGTGCTCCTTTTTTGCATGCTGCCAGGGTCGAGGCTAGTGGAAGAAGTGATTGGCAAAGGTTAAATAGGCAAAGAGGAAGAAAATGGGGGATGACCAGGGGAGTTGACATGATTTCAGTGTCTACAACTAATAACTAATGAGCAACATTGAAATGCTTACAAGTGATAGCAATGTCTCGCTCACTAACTCTCAGCTGACTAGACACATGATGGCGTTAGCTAGACTATCTCCTACAATCCTCCACTGACGCACAGTCCAAAAGAGTAGACTCAAAATCACTGACCTCCGTAATACTACCATCCATACTCTATGAATCAACTCCAAAGCTCATATCAACATACAGAGTATCAATAACTGTAGCATCACTCTCTAACTCCTCCATATCAAAAGAAACTATCGGTGAAACTAAGTCCTCAAAACTATCCACTACATTCTCTTGAGTGTCATCTACAATAATCAAATCCTAGGACTCTTCTACAATCTCTACCATATCTGAGAGATCATCAACACTCAGTGTACTAACATCTGAGTACACCTCTACACTCTGAGTGCAAGCATCAGACTCATCCTCATCTAACTCTGAAGAAGTTGCTGCTGAAACTATCTCATTGTCACCATCTCCTATCTCATAAGAATCATGGGACATGTTGTTTTCCTATCTAATTGATCTTTAGTGCTCTCTCCTTAGCTTAACAAAGTGATCAAAAGACACCCTCTCCTAAACTTGAGGTGATAATAACTCCCACTCCTCATTCGCTATCATATACCATGTGGATTCGTCTTCGAACGTAGGGTCTAAAAGAAATTCATTCATCCTCTTCAAACTTTGTTTCAGCTTCTTCATATCATTGTCCCACTATTTTTGAGTACATGAAGTCATCATGATTTACTAACTAATTCAATGTCCAATCTACCCAAACTACCCAACAGGTTGGCAGGAATTTGGCTCTGATACCACTGTAATATCCCCTTCCAATAGGGAATATAGAATGTCAAAAGGTCTGATACCATTGTAATATCCCCTTCAAATAGGAAATATAGAAAGACAAAAGCTCTAAACAAAGATATGATTTTGCAAGATAATTTTAGATAAACAAATAAACCACAGTAATCTCTTAACTGGCAAATCACTAATCTTATTATTCATCCAGATAATTACAATAGATGTCCTATGGCATACATATAAAGTAATACAAATTTCATCTCAAAACTGTGATCTTTGCAAAATCTGGAAATAAAAACCTAAATTTTGGAATGGCTCTAGTTTTTGTGTCGACAAAAGAGTCGCCATCATCAGTCGATATACTCCCGACATCGGTCACTGTCAGTCAGCTGATCTGCCGACGTCACTCTTCAGTCGGCTAATTTCGGTCACTGGGATGCCAATGTCAGTTCCTGTGTCCCCTATGGCACTATTAAGCCTATGATAGAACTATATAGAATTACACAAATCTGTATGGATTTCGTACAACAATAAAATAATATGCGGCAGCCTATATTTTGGGTACCTAATTTTGAAGATCTCTTATCTGTATAATTTTCTAAATCAAAATAAAAACTAAATTAAGAAATACCTGTGAACCCTTGTGATAGCTTCTATGTGAAGTTATCTCTCAACTTGTAAACCCCTGTGATAACCTCTGTATGAAGTTATCCCTCAATTTGGCAATAAATTGGTTGATCTCTCACAACCTCTAAATCACACATAATGAAGAGTGGACGTTCTTTAAGGCAGATGGAATCCTGGAACCCTTGGCTCAGTCTTCTCAGAAGAATTCTTAGCAAAAATCAATAATCATAATCTCATAATCAATAATGGCCTCCTCCCCATAAGAAACCCTTATATCCTCCAAAAATATGCACTTGACCTAATTAGGGTTTCATAATTAAGAATTAGGGTTTCTCAATTAAAATATGCTAAATAATTAATATTTGATTAAATCAATTAGATATTAATATCTCCCTCAATACATGTTTGATCCTCAAACTGACTGAAGTTGGTGAATCAGGGAGTGATTCTGCACATGACCATACTAAAATAAGGGTGCTCCGCTACATGTCAAATATCCCTAAATAATAGGAGCTCAGGCAAATATGTTTGAAAGAGCCCGAATGAAAGCCAACTATAGGAATTCTACTAATCGAATCCAAGCCAAGCTCCATCATGACCCTCTATTCATCCTATCAGCCTACGAAGGTCGCATAATAGGCTAATCATCAAGTCTAAAGATGTCACCTGAAAAGGGGACATGACAACCCATTCTATTATGCCATAACCAACTCTCATAAATATTTACCATGAGACAACTATTACCATTTACTTCAATAAGATTATAAATGTTGCTATCAATCCTTTTCCCTTCTATAACTATTATTCTAGATTTCTTTAACCTATAATCTTCTACATTAAATGTGACTTTGTATCCATTGTCACATATTTGGTTGACACTTAGCAGATTATGCTTTAATCCTTAAACATAAAGGACATCATGTATAGGTAGTTTTCCATCTATGTTCAAGGTTCCTTTACCTTTGATCTTCACTAATGTGTTATCTTCCAAGTTGACAGATCCTTACTTATATTTTCTTAATTTGGTGAACTTGATCCTATCACCAGTAATATTATTTTAGTAGCCTATGTCTATCACCCATAAATTCTATTCCTTGGCATGGAGTACAATTTGAGCAAACATGGATTGAGTTTTTAATCTCCACACATCCTTTGGTTTCTTATATGGCTTCTTCTCAGAAACTTATGAGCCTTCACATTGGGAGGCATGCCTTTCTTCTTATTTTGTATTTTTGATCTTATAAAGTTTGTTCTACAATGTTTAGCTATGTGACCAAAATTATTACAATTGTAATACATTACATTTGTATCTATTAAAGGAGTGAATTAGTTTTTACTTACAAAATTTATTCTCTTTATAGGTACAACTCTACAATAAATATACTTATGACCAAACTGATTAACACTATAACAATAACCATAAAAATATGAGGAGTACCTAGTCATAGCATTTTTTGGTACAACAAAAGGATATCTTCTAACCTTCAACTTCTTCAAGTCTCTCACTTTGGTGTATCCATCTACATCAGCTAGCTTTATCTTCTTCTCTTTGAGCTTCTTCTTAGGTTTCGCTTTCTTCACATCAATTGTGTTTGCAAATTTCTTTATGTCCTTGCTAGCTTTCTCTTTTATTACTTTAGTTATCCCTTTTTCTTTGAAGTTTTCATATATATATTAGTAGATGTACTAATATTAGAACTCTTTCCCTTTTCATAAACAAGACCTAATCCCTCTTTTGAGGGATTTTGAGAGTTGATCAATTCATCCAAAATGGTTGATCCTCTTGTTAACTTTAGACTTTTATTTAGTTAATCTTTGTCTTTTTGAGCTCTTTTTTCAAAGCCACTATCTCTGCTTCTAGATTTATACATTCATTAATTTTAAATAATAGTTCAATTTTTACTGCATCTTGTATTCTCTTAGCCGCTTCAACTTGTGTCTTTAGACTTACCATCATCTGATCAGATTTATCAAGACTTTTGGACATTTTCTCAATTTCTTTTTTCCCAAGCTTTTCCTATTTTGATCTCTCTTTTCTCAACTTGTTAATTTCCTCTAAAGCATAGATGAGATCACATTCAAGTTCCACTTCTCCTTCTTCTTCTTCATCTGAGTCTTCAACTTCTTCTTGATCAAGATATATAGAATTTGATCCTACTAACATGAACAAGGATTCATTTCCATTATCCATAAAAGCATAGTCATGATCATCATTTGAATTATCACTATCTTCCATTAAGTCACTATTTTCTTTTGTGTATAGACCTTTCTTGTTTTTGAATAAGTTCTTCTTCTTGGGATAATAGGATTTCACCCTTTTTATACTCTATAATTTCTCAAAGTTATCATTTTATCATTAGGTCATTTAGTGATAAAATATACTAATTTACCATAATTAAATAATTTGAAGGGTAATTTACCTATATACTTTCTAGACCATCTCTTCAATATCTTGACAAAGTTGGATTCTTCTTCTTCATCAATCTCCTTAGATCTAGATGAGGATGCTTATACTTTTGCTTTCTTGCTAAATTTGAATGCAACTTCTCTCTTGAAGAAATTTATCTCTCCCATTCTCATCTCATAGGCTATTAAGGTCCCATGCAACTCATCAATAGTGATTTTATCTAGATCTCTTACTTTTTCAATTACAAAGATTTTAGAATTATATCTTGATGGAAAATAACTTAAAACCTTTTTCACAATAATTAACTCTTTCATTTCTTTTCCAAGGCCTCTAATTGCATTGATTATTTCAATTACCCTAAAGAGGTAGTCTAAAATCTTTTCCTCTTCATTCATCTTAAGACTCTAAAACTTGCCTTTATACTTTTGTAGCTTAGCCTGATTTACTTTGTCATCTCCTTCATAGATGATCTTCAATTTGATCCAGATATCTTAAGCATTTTGACACTTCATCACTTTAACAAACTCTAAGTTTGATAGTCCACATAGAATAAAATTATTTGCCTTGGCACTGCACTCATATGCCTTATTGGTAGCCTAATTAGTAGGAGTTGTAGTAGGGGATGTATATCCATTTGCCATAGACATCCATACATCAAACCCTGATAAGGATAAATAAGCTTCTATTTTTATGCTCTAGAATGCATAGTTGGATCAATCAAAGAGAGGTACCTTTTTTGATGAATATCCTTCTTGACTAGCCATATGTGTTCTTCTTCCAAGATCTACCTAAGGTGATTAAGCTTCTATTAGGAACCTAGGCTCTTATACTAATTTTTAGAACACAACTTTATACTAATATGGAGGGTGAATCAGTATATGAATTTTGACTAGTCCTTTAAATACCTTTTAGAATAGATTAAAACATATATGCACATCAAATCAAATATGCAAAGATTATACACACACAAATATACATGACACCATAGTTATACATAAAAAATATAAAAAGAAAAGCCATGGTGAGAATAGCTTATAGAATCTACTATTTTAATCCAGCCTCACAGTTTAAAGCCTTACTAGAAAATCTCATGGGTTACACTTTTAATGACACCAATCCTAAGGAGATACTAATCCCCTAATTTAAGAGCTTCAATTCTAAGGAAGCACCCACTCCATATTATAAGAACCCACTCAATATATCTGATAGCATGAACCAATCAAATTCTTATGGAGCTATAACTCCAATTTATAAATAGATTCATACATAAATCTAAATCTCTATTCTTTGTTACAGGCCTAATCTACAATTGATCATACTATGTACATTCTCTTTGTGCCTTTCTTCCTCTTCTCTCCTCTCTATTCCTCCACTCCTATGTTTGAATATGTAATTATTTGACACACTTCATATCCTAGCTTGACTGTGTATGTATATTTTCTTTTTTGACAAAAATCGTCAACAACAACTCATACTTGTTTGTGTCTAAATGTTATTCAATTATAACACATAGTTATAATTGCTGAATACACTTTTACTTTATCTTAGATATTTTATATATATATATATATATATATATATATATATATATATATATATATATATATATATATATATATATATATAATTTATCTATGGTTCCATTTCTTTTATTATTCACACTTGGACTGTTAACACATCATACCAATTGTGCACTCTAGTTCATAAAGACTTGGACTGTAGTTTCTCGTGTCTTGATTCCATGCATCATGTCATAATTATAGGTTTATTTACTATATATATCATGTATTATAATAATTTTTTATTCACAATCTCTTTAATGTATATTTAATCAGTTGGATCCATCAATGTCATTATTGCATTGAGATATAGAGCTTATAAATGAGTTCCTACATGTTCTTGCAACTTACCATTGGTCTAGACATGTATTTAAATATAATTCATTGATATTTCCTTTGAAATAATGATATAATTATCCACACTCAAATGGCTCAACTTTTAAATGCATCTATTTGATCACCTTCTAACAAGATCATATTATCTATTAGATCTTTGTACACTTTTGAACTTTAGCTTTGTGAACTTTAAAATGTATCCATTGATATTACTGATCTGAGCTTTCACGTGCCATTTGATCTTTCAAGATGCAAATTCTTTATCTCTACCTATATTTTTAACATCAGGCTCTTTATCACATCTCATTGCTTCCTATATCTTTGGAGTACTTCCACTCCATTGATCTTCTCAAACCTATTCGGTATTTAACTTGTTATTATGTTGATAAACATTGATCACTTTATTCCATCTGAGTCCACTCAATTCTTTAGATATTAATTAAACAAACATACACTAACCATCAAATCTTTTGATAAGATTGATATTTATCTTTGTCCAACCCTCAAGGATATGACACTAGGCATAAGTGCATGACTTTTGTACATATCTGTCAGTTCCTACTATTGAGACATTTGGCATCCTCACATTACTCATTTATATTTTAAATTTAAACAACTCTATTGATTTACTATGCAGGGTTCATTATTGTGACATTTATCACTTGCATGTTAACTTAGAGGACCTTTTGATAATTTGACTTCATCACACTATAGGATATCTAATGTCTAATTAAGTGCTAGTCATCGATCAAATAGGGACATAATATAAAATCTAATACTTAGGAAATAGTAAGTCATTTGATCACTTCTTGAGTAGGTAATCTCCAGGTTAAGGGTCTAGTTTTAAAATAATGATAAAGTCTTAAATAATATCTTAAGCTATTAGGTCCAAGATGTATCCAGTCAACATCAAAATAGAAAATCTTATTTAACATGATGACTTAAACGTTTAGGGTTTTAATGAGAAACCCTATCATGCTTGAGAGTAAATATAATATAATTTTGATTTCATTCCTTCTTAATTGGACATATGGATCATATTTATATAATGCTCATGAAAAACCATAACAGATCTTCTATTTATTTCTTTTGTAAATGTCCATAAGTGATCTTTGTAAAAGCGTGATAACTTTACATGACCTTGTGTAGATTTTACCTAAGTGTGGAGACCATTTAATTTTTATTAGAAGCCTAAATTTTCTCCTGCATAAATCTTATTGTGCTTAGTTGAATGACCTACAAAATTTAATATTTTTTCTTTTTGACATTAATGACAATCATATTTCCAACAATTACTCTATCTCACCTACTATTAGGGATGTTACAATATTCAATAATGATTTTAAAATTACCTTAGATATTTTTTGAAAGTGAAAAAATATCCATGCTCTAAAATTTTATAAGTGATGTTTGATGTCAGTAGTCATCTTTGTATTGAAGTCTGTAGACTTGTCAAATAAATACACCACTCTAGTAGTAACATTAACCAATTTTAATTATAAACTTTTCCAATTTTAAATAAATATAATTGTAAATATGGAGGATTAATATTTTAAATTCAATAAAAAACATTTAAAATGGATCTATGTATCAAAATATATGGTTTAAAAACCAACACATAGTCACATAGTCACATCAGCACCTTCAGAACATGGAAAAATGGAAAGTCACAGCATAATATATGAGCAAAACCCATCATACCAGAAATATGTTAAAAGGATGATCAAAAGGATATTTTTATTTTTTTAAATGATTAAAATAATGTTTATGAACTTCCCTCTGAGTGTTTTTTGGTAATAAGTTGGTTGAGTGATAAATCTTCCCAGAAAGGTCACTTTACACCATCATAAATTTTCATTGGAGACTCACACAATTACAAAACCAAGTGTATTGTCTTCTCATGACATTAGGGTACAATCATGAAAAATTTTATGGAATTTTTAATTCATTTTATCCTACACAAATGGGATTTAAAATTTCTCATTGGGAAGATTTGGAAATTGGAAACACAAAAAATTCACTAAGTACAAAATCAACTCAAAAGCCAATTTTTGAAGCTGTGCATTTTTCACATGGGAGTTAATTTTTTGTGAATTTTTTTATTTTGTATTATCCCCAAATTTTCATACCACAATGTAAAATTTTAATTAAGTTTTACTTAATTTGACCCTACACAAGGTGTTTGAAAAGTGCTTATTGGGTAGACTTGACACTTGGAAACACACAAAAATCTATGTTCTGGGAAGTTTTCATGGCTGGATATCTTCCAAATTAAGAATTATTTTATACAAACGCTTTCACCATTGTATCCTCCTTAAATTTTATACTCTTATACAATTTTTTTGGATAAATTATAATGACTTAGCTTTGTAAAACATTTCCTAAAAAGTATTGCATAGGCTGATTTTACACTGAGAGCTCTAAACCCTAAAACTTGCAAACTTGAACCTCTCCACTTTTTCCTAGAAACTTTGATTGATGAAGATTTATAAATTTCATATATAATACAAAATTTCAATTAATTCTTTGGGAGAATCACATAGTCCATCTTCATAAAAATTTTGTATGTAGGCCAATTTTGGCTAACAAAACCTCAAGTTGGAGTTGTGTGGTTTAATCAATCTTGATTCACTTCATAAATGTATAGGTAAGTATAGGTTAATATTTTATTTCATCACCAATTTTAAGTTCATATTTATCTCTCTCCCTTTTCCTCATCATTTGAATAGGTTTAGTGGTATTTTGGGTGAAACATCAAGGGAGGTATCCCAGATCTAGAGATTCACCTCATTGATCAAGCCACCCACAAAGTAGAGGTGTTTCCATTTCTATCATCTATTTAAAAAAGATTGAAAAAAATTATTAGGGGTGAAATTTAGAATTATAAAAAATTTGGTATGCCCAATGAGATAAATTTTTAATAAGGTTGTCTAAGATTGATATTGATCTTGATAAATTTTAAGTTGTAATAGACTCCTTCATACAACATATGGTGACTCTGACAAGTTTTTATCTCTTGGTTTTATACTAGTAAGCAAATTTCATGCCAAAGGTGACTCCAAGGTTATTTTCTAATGGTATTCATTTCTAATTTTTTTAATACACCCATTTTTAATCAAAATAAAGAGATTCCTCCATTCTGCCCCTTATACCAAATGCCCTAGAAGGCAACTCCATTTACACTATAGTCCAACTTCTCCTAAAATTAGCATGTCTAATCTTAGAAACCTAACTTTTGTTACTTTAAATGGTAAATACCTCTACCTCTTGCATAATATGATGATATCTCTATGGTATACCTTAAAAGTGTCCCCTATTTTAGTGGAGAAAACACCATTACCCTTATGAGAATATTAGAGATATAGCCAATTTATGAAATATCCAAAATATTACTAAAGATAATGTGGCCATTAGGTTGTTATAAATTCATTTAAGTGAAAATCTCTAGATTGGTATAGGACCTTGGCTCCTAATTCTATTGATTTATGGGACAAATTAGGAGATAAATTACATAAGTGGCTTGAAGACAAGAGTGATCACTTGTCATTAGCTAAGTAATTAACCACCATCAATAAATCCCCACAATATTTTAAGAAGGATTTCAAATCTACATTTCATAAAGCATGGGATAGGATTCCGCCTCTTATGAGGCCTACTGCAAACTATGCATTCCTTTACTATCTAAAAGTAGGAACATAAAGTAAAATATCTTGCCCAAGTCATAGATAAGTTGAAAAAGAAGTTTTGAAGTTATAAACCACATTTCAAAAAGAGTTACTTAAAAAATCAAAATGCTAAATTCAATAGTAGCTTAGGGAACATGAAACTTGGTAATGATTTCAAGGGAAACCAATAGTTTCTTAGGAAAGGACCCCCTATAGTTTGATTCATTTGTGGAGTTTTTTGGTTCTTAGTTTTACACCTTGTACACTTGGCCTTTCAAACTTAAAAGATAATGGAAAACAATGATGAAAAACTCGCTAGTATGTCTTTATAGTTGGGGAAGGTTTGGCATCAAGATTAGACCAAATGTAGAAAATGATTGAGAGAAACCTACAAAGGTTATGGTCAAATTATTTTTACTTTTGGCTCTACCTTCAATGACGTGAAAGGAACTATGGCGTAACTTTCTCACATAGAGATATTATGCAATTCAACATCCATGGGGATTTTTAATACAAAGAAGGCATAAATATGACCAAGGCATAACCAAACTCATTCACTCCACCTAAGAAGGGTTATCACATAGAATGATCAAATGCACTATGTCATATCCAAGCTACTAAAAATAGATTTGAAAGTGATTTCAAATTTCATTCTAAATAATTTTTAATAATAAAGAGGCTAAATAAAAGACTACAATACTAGGATTTAAAGCACAAAATGCAAACACGTGTTAAGTATGTAATATATTATGCATATTCTAGAAAATAACACTTAGGATATACAAAGGGTGTATTAATTATAGGTAGGATAAGGTAGAATGAGTTAGATAATTATATAAAAGGGGAGGGCAGTGTGCTAGTGTCTATCAATCAGTAGTGATTCTTTCAATATTCATGACATCACTTATTGTAAAGATACAAAAAACTTAAATTCAAGCTAATAGAACTACCAAGAGTAATTTGGAGTTATTAGTGCCAATGAAATTCAAATACCCAAATGATATTTGAAATATTAGAACATACAATGAAACTAGAATCTCACATGTTTTTTTTATCAAATCCATAAACCTAAGGTGCCCTAACAAGTTATTCAACAACATATCCTGAAATATTGTAGAAAGGTTTTATAATCTAAATTGATGCTCAAAATGATAACTAGTAATGAGCATAAACCCAAATATCCAATCAACAACATTTGCAAAACATGTTACTACATTTCATCAATAGAAATTAGTAGTGAACCATAAGCATTTTCACTAACTTTGCAAGAAAATATTACACACATCAATGTTTCAAAATGCTACCATGGGGACAAGCATGGTGGATTTGCTCCATTTTGGACAAAGGAGACATATAAACATGCTCTCAAATCTTGATAATGGTTGTACAGATGTAACCACCTTAGCAAGAGAGGCAAAATACACATAGTAATGATCCCAAAATTTTGAAGAGCCTATACTTAGAAAGAAAAGAAAGACCTAAAAACACAACCCACAATATTGAATGGAGGAGAAGCCATCTATATATAAATTTTCAAATCTATGATTATAGGTTATAATTTGTATAATTACATAATAAGCCTTCAAGTCTACCAAGATACTTTTAGCTATAATATGCCCTTTGCCATGCTAGATATCCTCATCTACTTGTAAGAAAAAAATCATTGTTATAACTAAATTTACAAGGAATGATGAATATTTGTAACAATCCACTGATATTTTGACTAAAGATGTTGGTGAATTTATGATCAAGATAATGAAATTCATGGTGGAGGCCCAAAAATTAATTTTTTATCATATGAAACCACATCATGTGTAACCATCTAGAGAAGCTCTCCTACTAATCAATTTTCAAATCGTGGAAGCTTTTGGATAGAAATACTCCTCTTTGTGCACACCAAGGAAAATCCCATTACTTGTGATTATTACAATTAGAAAGCTCTAACGATGATTAAAATAGAAAAGATCCATGACCATTTGTAAAAAAGGCATAGGGCTGGTAGTTAGACATTCCTTTATGATTTGAATCATTGCCACATCCATGAAAAGACCATCAATTTTAGATGCCAATCTAATTTTTTCCATATAATAACACTTGGCACACCACATTAGATCCAACTGGGAATTTGTAGGGTCTAAGAGTGACTAAGTTGATGAATTGGCTCCAATATAGACATTTGTCACTTCCCCATGCAATTTGATCCCTTTGAAAAGTCCATCTTAGATCACACCATTAGATTATCTCTACCCAAACAAAAATGAGTCATTATTATTATGTGAGATGCTTGAGCTCTAATTTTTGGAACATAGTTATGCCACTTGTCATCTTTGTGTTTATTCACATTATCTTTATCTTTTCAACCTTGGTTATGCACCATCATATCTAGTTGGGGTGAGTAAATGTGCTCCATCAAAAAAATTTTGGGGACTTTGTTTATCAGGCCTTTTCTTATCAGACATACTATTTTCATGCACTATATTTGTGTTGGGATTTTTGTTCTGGGCAATTCCTCCATAGTAGTTGGTCTTCATCATTCTTGGTCTACAACAATCCTTTCCAAAAAAATTTCAGGACAATTATTTTGGACTTTTTATTTAAAAAAATTTACTTGAAGCATATGAGATCTTTTGGATTTTTATTTTTTGGGACAATTGTCTCAGAAAAAATGTTTGAAATAATTTCCCTGAAATAAGCCTTATATTTTCCTATACAAATTAGACTTTACACTTTTCTTGAAAAAATGCAATTCTTTCAAATTTTTCATAAAACACTTTGCCTGATGAAAATAGGACTTTATATATACTAATTAAATAATAAATAACACTTAGCCAATTTAACATGAACTTGACATTTCAAAGTAACATTGGAAAATAGGAATATGGCTAAGGACTTAGGCTATGAGACTTGACTTAGGATGGACTTTGGAATTTACACTTGACAAGGTCTCAATTCCTTTAATGTAATTTTGGGAACTAACACTGGCTCTCACCAAGGGATGCATACCCCTTATGGGTGTGCAAAGAACCTTAAAACATAAGACCAAGTGATAATCCAATGGGCCATGGACTCAAGACATAATTTTTTTATCAAATACTCAATAAAACAATGATAGACTTGATAAAAACAAATTAGGAGGATCTAAAAATGAATGCATGATAAAATAAAATATGAAGGGAAACTATACAAAAAATTATCAAAGCAAAGAGGAAATAAAGCAATGAGACAAAAATAAAATAAAATAATACACTATACAAAAATGTACACAAGTGATGTACTCAATCAAATAAATGTTTTAGATACATGCCATTGACTAGAAGATCTAGAATTTAACCATCCAAGTCTCTTAATAAAAATTTGTGTTCCCTAATCTGGTAATCTATAAAGGAGGGACCAATCCACAAGAAATCAAAATTTCCATGTTTTCCTTTCTCCTCATGCATGTTGTCCCAGAGTATAACTAGATTACCTACTTGAAAAGTTCTTAGAGTGACCTTCCTATCAAATACCTTTTTCAACTTGTCCTTCAACTTGAGGTGTCTCTCATGAGCTTGTCTTCAAATTTCATCAAGCTCAATAATTTGGTTCATCCTAATTTCATAGTGGTTGATTTTATCATCATCTTCTAGTTATTGCATGAGCTCATAAATGGGTAACTACAAATTCATAGGCATAATTGTATGATATCTATAAACAATCTTAGAAGGGATTTTGACTATAACTCTCTTGGGCGTAATCTTATCAACCCATAATTAAAACTTTAACTATTCATTCCATTTATTTTTGTTTGCTTCCAAAGTACATCTAATGATTTTGAACAAGTTCTAGTTACCAGATTGTCCTTGCCCATTCCCTTAAAGGTTGCAATTGGAAGCATAATTCATCTCAATCCCATACTCTTTACATAATACCACTAAAGGTTTGGCTTTGAATCTCATCGAATTATTAACAATAACCTTAACAAGAACACCAAATCTATAGATAATTTGATTCAACAAAAAATCCATTACTACCTAGTGTGTTTCTTTCTTTGTAGGGACCACCTCAACCCATTTTGTGAAGTATTCAATTGAAACTAGTATCTATTTGTTTCTAACACTTTAAGAATCAACTATTTCTCTAATGAAATCCATTACCCATTATATAAATGGGCATTCAATCATCATAGTCTACAAAGGAAGAGAACCTAAAGCTTTCATCCTCCCAACAAAGCACTGACACTTCTCACACTTTCTAACAATTTGAGAAACATCTTTGAACAATAATGGACACCAATAACCAGATCTTAGAATTTTATGAGTTGTAATATTAGGTCAAAAATGGCCACCACATAATCCAGTATGAAATTCTTCAATCAGGTCAATAATTTGTTCTTCTAGTATGCATCTTAGGAGAACCCAATCAGGATTCTTCCATGCTAGTCCATTCTCAATCAAAAGGTATTTTTGGGAAACAATCATAAGAGTTCTCCTTTGATTCTTGTCCAAGTTAGGGGCACAAGTTAGATTGTTAAATTAGTAAAAATATATATCTATATGATGGAGATGTGTTAAATTAACTCAAATAATCTTCAACATTAAAAACAATAGTGTTTACCTCAACAACTTGTAAATTAGTCTCAACCATAATCTTGGATAGAGCCATCCCTCTTAATAACTTGGTGGTATAAATATCCATTTCATATTATTTTAGCTTGTTGACCCACCTATATCTCTTGATAGATACTTTAATCTGAGTCAAGATGTCTCTCACCATGGTATACGCGACATAAGAAACAATCTTTGAACTCAGAATATAAGGCCTAAACATCTTGACATCTTTCAAGAGATTGAAACATTATTTTTCCATAATGGTATAATATAGTTTAGGACCTTGAATATATTTTATAAATAAATCTATAGGCTGCTCATGACCTTATTTATTCTTTTGCAACAAGACAACAATGATATTATTATCTGATGCAAAAAAGAATATCTAAAATGGCCTAGTATAATCAAGAATAGCCAAAACAAGGGTAAAATTTAAATCTCCTTTGATTTAATTGAATGATTACATGACCTTCTCCTCCCATTTGATGATTTGGTCCTTCTTCAGCATGGATGTGATAGGCAGAGTAATCTTTGTAAAGTTAGACTCAAAACTCCTTATAAAATTATTTTGTCTAAAGAAGGATTGAATTCCTTTCTTGGACTGCAAAAGCCGTCTTATAGGGATAACATCTCTGATTTAGTAACACTTTGAAAAATATTATCCATATTATGCATGGGATAATTAAATTTCAAAGAATATTTATTCAAATTTCATAAATACACAAAAAAGGATGTCACCATTCTTATTTTATATAGGGACTAAATTGGCAACCCATGATGAATACCTAATGGGATAAATGATACCACCATCCCTCAACATATTTAACTCATCTTACATCTTGGTGGCCAATATGGGATTAATGAGATTTTATTTCTACCTAAGAGACTTGCTATTAGGTTGAAATGGGATGATGTGCTGAAACAAGTCTTCCCTATATGCTTTCATCTCGGAATAAGAGCATGCTAAATAATCCTAGTAATTTTTAAGTAGTTTCATGTAAGCATTCTTCTCATATGAACTTAAATGAGTACCCAACCAAAAATTTCTTGGATTCTCATGAGAACCCAATTTACACTCAGTCACATCTTTTGAAATAAATGAGTCTCTTGATTTGATTCTATCAGCTCCATCAAAAGATGCTTATAAACTTACCAATCCCCTAGGAAGTATGTTTGTCTTTAGCTAAATTATATCCTTCCCAAACAATGTTTCCTTATTATCACAAACATGAACAATGGAATATAAGTCTATGAGCTAATCATGCAACTCAATGTCATAATTTAGAAACCTCTTAATCTATTTATCATCATCAAACACTTGCCAATGATGAACATTGTCTGTGATATAAGACCTAACAAGAAACTCCACTTGGTACTAATAGTAAGGGCTCATTTTATTAATATCAAACTAAGTACCAAACCCTAATAGTTTGTCATCTTCTTAGATAAAACTTCTATCATGATAAAAAAGATTGAATGCATCAAATAATTTAAGCAAATCCTAAAAAACATTATGATATTGTTTCAACCTCTTTTTTTTTGGCGTAAGCATTATAGACCTACCACTAGCTCAGAATCACCATTGAAAATAAAATTTTTAATCCCATATTTGTGCGTAATTCATAAAAAAAATAAGAGTGCCTCATACATAGCATCATTATTCATGTACTCAAAGGACAATTGAAAAGAAAACATGAAACATTTACCATTTAGGGCATAAAAGACAACCCCATCTCCATTTCCAAGATTGGAGGAAGCCCCATCAAAAGACATCTTCCAAACTACACCCTTTTTAGGTTCAACATCAAGAATAATAGGCTATTCGCTAGTATCAACATTCCTAGCAAAGTTGTCCAATTTAGCATCCATGTACAATACTTTATTCAAAGCATGTTTCATATCTTCAATTACACAAAACTTTTTTTTCTCTCTATAAATTTTGATGATATTACCCTCTATCAAAATGGTGGCATTAAAAAGGTCCATTTGTACACTTCCACCCATGATAGTAACCCATTTACATGATAACAACATCCCCCACTTAGGTGGGTAGTCCACAACTACCATGTCTATATTCAAATACTTTCATGGATGCAATGCTAACTATATTTCCAACCATTTAAATTGTCCAAAAATGTGAACCTCTCATAAGTCCATGGAATAAAACTTACCAAATGATGATGTACTCTTAAATTTTATCTCATTTAGGACACCCAAGGGCATCACATTATAAGAAGCTCTAGAATCAAACATGCAGTTGTGAATAATCAGACCATTGATAAAGAGAGTTGTGTAAAATGGATCCACATTCACTTGGATTTATACAAGTACAATCCCCAAATAAACTTCCAAAGAATATTTAACAACCTCTTTTGATATTTCATCACTTTTCAAGGGTGTTTGGGGTAACTCAATTACATTCACAACTGATCTTTTACCAAATTCAAAGTTGTTGGCTAACAGATTTGTCCTTATCTAAAAATGTTTTATTTTGAATCCATACCCTTCTTCTTTCAAGAACAAATAAGTTAAACAACAAATGGGTGAATTGTTAAGACTAGTTCCCCTCTAAATTAAGGTATAAATCCCTTTAATATTTTCAATGAATTGAAATATTTAGATACACTTTTAACCAAAAAGTGTTTTAAAGGTAAACTAACATCCACACATCATCATGTTATGAATGTGAGATTTTATAATAGAAATAGATAATAGAATATACAGATTCTATTTTCAATAACAATCAAATAGATAAACATATATGTTGTTGAACCAGTAAGGATAAAACACATATAATGAATTATCTAATGGAAGAGTAATTACTATATGAAAGAAGATTTCATACAAAAAACCTAATTTAAAAGACTCAAACACATAGATCTAAGTATGCAACAATTAGTTCTCCTTTTCATTCACAGATGAAAAATGTTTTAGACAAACGTTACATATATTTCTAACAATAGTGGTCTAGTTGTAAACTGTCTTAATTCATTTTCTCTTCTCTATCTCTATCCTACTGCATCTTTTACAATTAAAAATATATATAGTTGCCATAACTAATCCACCTGTCAAACTAAACTAGAGTTAAAGTAACTCTGATCCATATGGGATTTAGTTTTTACAAATTTAATAAAGATCAAGTTCTGAATAGAAAAGAAACTAAATAAAATAAAGTATGTAAGCAAAATCATTGCTAAAGTGATGGACTAGGATCTCTAAATTTGCCATGTTTAGTTGGGTAGACACATTGAGCTTTCTGAAATGATGTAACAAACTCCTAAATTTTTGTAAGATTGAGAATGCTGACATGTTTTATCCTTGCTTTCTAAATGTTTTATTCCCTCTGAATTTTCCCCATCTTTTATGTGTGCTCTGGGAGAGTGTCGATGTAAAGACAAAGAAGTGAATCTACCTTTGAAATTGAAAAAAAATCTTCAGTTGATAACTTGTCACTTTATTTAATGATGTTGATCTTTTTCCTAAAGGATTCAATCAAAATATTGATGTCTTTTTCTATTTTTCCATCATCTTTTATGTATTTGATATCAATACTCTATAGATCATGTTGTAATGACTGAATGAATTCAGTTGTTTCCTTGATCATTTTTGTGATTTCCATTTGTCTTTATTAGGATACTAATTTCTCCATTCAATATTTTTCTTACTTACATATAATACATCTTCATCTAGATTTTTCAAGTTCTTCTTTGAAAAATACTTTATTATTCCATACTTTTGTACTTCATCAATCTAGTTCATCACGCTCATCCATTTTCCTTCATATTTTATCCACAAAGATTTTTTAGTCTTCAAATCTTCAATAGTAATTGTGGTTAGATCATATACATTATTTAATTTATGAATGTATTCCATACCTTTTTGGATACTGCTATCCAAAAAATTATCAAATACCCTGGTAGCCATTTTACCTCTGTGTATTTGGTCAGCATTCTTTGATTGACAGGTGATTTTGGATCAAAATATAGGGGCAATTGGGTGATCGATTATGGATCTAGACTATGAATGGTGTCAATGTACTCTTCCATTGACCACATATTCTATTTTAATTCCCTTTTATCTTTTTCATCCTTCCAAGTTATATTGACTATATTTTTGGTGGATGCTTCTAGGTGATCACATATACAACACGAGATGTAGTCCCAAGATCTACATTTTCAATTGTAAAATCTTAAATTATAGGATCTTGAATTTCTTCATTGGTTCTTGTCCTGGCTATTTATGCATTCCAATTCCCTGTATTAAGGTTGATGTCTACCCCAAATGTTTTTTTTACCTTTTTGGATTTAGGATCTTTCCCTAAACATTTACTCATCATGTCCTCCAAGGGTAAATAAAATGGAACTATTTTCCTTTTATAGCTGATTGAAATTTCCAACCACTTAGGTACAGAGGATGAGACTTCTTTATCAAGATTTAGTGGATTAGAAGGTACATTTGAAACAATCATTATTTTAATAGAATCAGAAGGAATCACTATCTATTGATCTACACTAGCCTCTTTTGCCATTGGTAAACCAGATTCTTTATCACCTTTGGCTTCTCCTGAATCTTCTTTAGAATTCAAATCCATAATTACCTTTTCAAAAATTTGACTCTTTCTCTTGCTTTGGTTCATTGATCTGGTGGCATGAGGAGTTAGAGTAGTTACAAGGGGATTTTCAGATTCTTTGATGATAGGATCCCTTCCAATTTTTGCTTTGTAAGTACCTACATCACAAATAATAATAAGTTGATTAGAGGAGCTTATTGGGAATAGGGATTCAATTATTGACATACATTGTTGGGAATCTATGTTTTGAGCTCCCCCTAGTTTTTCCTCTCTAAACCATTTCTTAGTTCTCCTTATTATTGGGAGGGTATTAACCTCAATTCTATCTTCTTCTTTTATCTCTCAGTTAATTTCTGTAATACGTAATTGTTCTATCTTTTCAAATTGTTGATAAGTCACCTATTCATCATTGTTAGAAATTATAGATATTCCCATATTCACATTGAGGGTAATAATTTTCCCTAAGGATAACCTAGACAACAGTCTTCTTATGAATTCAAATTCATCTGAACAATCCTCCCAATAATCCTCCAATTGAGGAATATGTGACAACTCTATTCCAAGATCCAAGTTATCTCTGGTAAAACCTTTGCTATCAAATTGTGACCTGGATGTGAAGTATTGAAAATTGAATTTATTAAGATCTAATTATAGATTCAAAGCATCAGATATTGACTTACATGAATAACACCCAAGTTCAATAGGATAAGATATACCAAATTTATTTTTCATTGGGAATTTTTTTATCTACATGTGCTAACTGTCTACAGACTTCAATTAACACAAATTAGTCAAAAACATACCTAGGTAACCTCAAAGGTTCACCATCAAAACCCCCAACTCTAATATAAGTGAACTTAGAAAACTAAGTGAATAAACTACCATAAATGTTGATTAATTACATTGCTTCATCAGAAAACCTTTTATTGATGTTGTTTGAAAATTCAAAAGTCATCCTCATAGTAAAAATATCATCGACTCTCCTGTAATCCTCATAACAATTAGGAATTTGAAACTATGAGTAATAGTCATAAATTTTACTATCTTTAGCTAAGGGTGCATGTGGTAATCCTACCCATTGCCTTGTAGGTTCTAATAAATAGAAGAGGTATGAAGACATATAAAACTCTTTATTTCCAAAATAATTACTTAAACCCTAATGCAAAATTTTAGCTACAATTTCTACCCAATCCAAATATTTCTCTTCTTAGAGGATCACTTGTATAAATAAGTACATCTAGTCTTCCCAATAATTGCATGAGCATTGCCTTTTAGTCTGTGTGGTAATACTATAATATCTTGTACTTCTAGAATCATATGATTTCTTGTTAATGGTCTAGGTAGTCTTGAACCCTCTTTTTGGAATTTCAAAAGCTAATTCCTAGCAATCACGCTCTTGTAAATTGATTTATTTAATGAAGAATAACCATATGAAGAAGTAATACTGAGGTCAGAGTATGGTTCCTTGGGAGGAATTCTCATTACAGACATTAGGGTTTGTCTATTGATATGCAATAAAAAAATTCCATCTGTAGTCCTAATGCACTTATTCTAAGTTTCATATCTAATCATGCATTCAAGGACTAATTCAAGACACTGGATAGCCATGGGAAAGGCCATAGCTTCAACCAAACCACTTTCTATATTTTTTTGCATCATAGGATTTGACATAGGATTTATATCCCTTTCCTTGAAATCTTCCAAATCATATTGGACCAGAGAGGTGTCCCCAATTTCAGGAGGAGAATATATGAGAAAAATACCATGCTCATAACCAAGACATGAAGATTTTAGTTGGAGGATATAATGAAAAGAATTTTTTTTGAACCTTTTAAATAATGTTGTAAACTTAAAAGAATTCTTCTTTCCAACCAAGTAATGGAAATAGCTTATAGCAAGAGTAAAAATCACCTTAAATTTATATAAAATCACTATGAATTTGAGTAATCAGATATCTTATACCACTTGTGATGTTATCCTTTGTATCATCTAGTATGCTTGTCTGCTAAATTTGAATTATTTTCTTTTGATACAGATATTAACCAGGTCAAATGATTAAGCCAAAACAATACATGTTAAACATGCTTGATAAGACATGCATTCTAACATATGCATTAATAACAAGAATTTTAGACATGTGATTTTGATGAGTAATGATTATCTTTAACCTCATGAAAATTTAAAATTTTCCACTTTATAATGAGTTTCGTATATATTCTCCTCTAAATCTTCTACTAATTTTAACTTAGAGAAAGCCTCGGGGCAAGATGAGAGTATAGTCATTAAACCATTGAAATTTTCAAAATGTGGTTCAACTTTGGGGTTTAATGATATGAGATGAACTACATAGACTGACCAATAGTCACATGATCTTTCTAGAAACTTTGAACTTTGAGACATTGAACCATTGAACTTTTGAAATCTGTTATGTAGGCTCAAGTGATAGGTTCAAGTGATAGTTTCAAGCAATAGGTTCAAGAAATAGGTTCAATGATACATTAATTTATACAAGGGAACTAGGTGAACATGACTCTTTATAAAACATCCAATATTGAACTTTTGAAACATTAAAATTTTGAACTCTAGAAAAGGGTTTACGTTCAACCAAAAGGTTAAAAGTCATAATTGAAATACACTAAGGGACAAATAGTCTCTTTGAGAAAATTTGAACCATTGAACCTATTGAACTATTGAAATTTTTAACTCTTGAACTTCAATAAATGTTCAAGTTCAAAGGTTAAATTATTTTTTTTTTAAATCACACACAAAAGGTGATAAGCGGGTGACCTTCTTTTATGGCAAAGTTCATGAAAAATTGAATAAGGGTGACTCAAAAGGTAACATTAGTACTAAAATACTCTCTTACTATGTTCAATTATTATTAATAATTCAACAAATGACATTGTTATTTTCAATTGGCTCAACACTTGGTCCATATCACATATGGTATACTAAGGAAGAGGAGTATTTGGTGGAAGGGTAACAATGCCTTCAACTAGAATACAATCACTTAAAGTCTAAAGTGGAGTAGGCTAGGATGGATTTGAATTTTTAGCAGTGGTATTCAAAGGTGGATTTTATTTAACCTCATTAACACCCTTAGGGATACTAGATAATATGGGTACTTTATTCTTAGCTAGTGCACCTCTTGTCTTAATAAATTGGGAAATATGTACTAGTTTAGAAACATTAGGGACTATTTTAGTTTTCTTAGCATCCTTATTAGCAATCCCTGCCTTTGGATTTGTAGGGGTAATATTTTGAGGAGTATCAACTTGATATTTTATTATTGAGTGATATTCCTTCTCTTCAGAATTTTTTTCATTAATTAGCAATTACCTGTCCTCAACTAACAAAATTCCCCCATCATATTTTTTAATCATCATTGATTTTAAATAATTGAAATCATGAATGGGTAATTCATATGCTTGTGACATATTAAAATCACAACCAAATTTAGGATTTGGGACACTTACCTTCTCAACAATACTCCAAAATTAATCAATAGTAGTAGCATTCATCAATTCTATGGAAGTAGTCATTTTTCTTTGGGGACTTTGATAATTGAACATAAAAATCTCATCATCAAATGATGCCAACTTAGGTTCATCTACATATTCATCAATTTATTTAGTTATATCACATGGGGGATGTGGAAGGAAGCACTTTTCACACTAATCAATATGAATGTCATAATCAACCACATTCACTTTAACATTCAATAGATCAGGCACTCTTTTTCTAGCCCCTTTATATTGATTTCTATCCACTCATTCATCACATGCAGGCCTCTTCCCTTTCTCATTATATTGATTATGAAAAGTATACCCCTTTGTGATTTATTTAAATTTGAATCACTATCTTGAATAGTAGACACATGAGGGATCCCATTATCAGCCCTTGCCAGCTTATATGACATTTATTTGATAGTTGAGGCCAAAGTTTTAACAGTCTCCTCAAGATTGGTTGTCTTAGTGGGCTATGTTTTTTATGGATTAATTAATTTTACTTTAGCCTACTTGTTCATGGGATTTCTCATAGCCTTTATATTGTTCTCAATTTAGATGTCCATATTGAATGCCAATCATAGGTTTGTGGGAACCTTGTCCCTCAAGTAGTATGTAGCCTTCTTGTCAAAGGAATCATAGTGCTTTATCAAGAACATTGTCTTACTAGGCCTAATGTTATCAAGTAACTACATCATAACTTTTTTGAACCTTGTATTAAAGTCCTACACGCACTCATTAGAGTTCCCTTTGACATTTTCAAACTCAGCCAAAATAAAACTTAGATCAATCCTAGTAGTATACTAAATTCTAAAAACTTTTACATCTCTTACCATAAATCAATGCATCTAGTAGGAAGGGAATAAACCATTCAAGAGCATCTTCACAAGGGACTATCAGTTGGTTGAGAAGAAGAGGGATAGTAAAAATGACTATAGGTTTCAAAATTACTAGGAGATCTATGATAGTCCTCATTAATGTGAGGGTCAACAAAAAGCTCAAGATTATCATAATCTTCACAACCCTTAGTAGCTAAACTTTTCCCTTCAACAGGCCTCCAAAATTTTCTCCTTCATCTTTGATGCAAACTTAAGGGTGAGCCAAGTTACTTAGATGGTTCACCTTTGAAAGATGATCTCAATCCTTCCAGCTTTGCAAACAATAATATAATCAAAGCTAAAACATAAAAAATATTTAGAATAAGCATTGATATTTCTTGAAACAGGTGATAAAAATTGGAGTTGCTACTAGAATCAATGTTCTAGAATTCAATAATTAATGAACTAATATTGATACCAGTGGACAACATACTTTACTTAAGTTAATGATGTGATAAAAAAACAAAGGCACTAAAAATATTTAAAATAATGTTCAAAAGGGGAAAACACCTTCTAACATGCATTATTAATACCTCTTTGAAATGAATGTAGTAAAAGTTAGTTATCAAATCCTAATAAATTTATGGCACATCCCTAGTGGAATGTTGAACTTGTAGATAGCCAAGATATTCAAATCAATGAAAATATAGATAGAGAACTTTCAAAAACAAAATATTTACAAGTATCTATAAGATTCCTGAGTGATAGAAGTGCCACAGGTGTCTTTTATCCTTTGTAAAAACACTAGCTGAGTGTTGGTTCCAAATTGTGCACCTCATACACTCAGATTTACACACTTGAAAGACAATGGAAAATAATGATGAAAAACTTGCTAGTATGTTGTTGTAGTTGGGGAAGGGTTTGGTATCAAGATTAGACCAAATGCAAAAAATGACTAAGAGGTACCTACAAAGGTTAACATGAATTTGGTTTAATCTTCATACCAAACCAAAACCCTTGATACTAAGAAGTAAAGGTTAAAATTCATTTGGTCTAATCTTGATACCAAACCCTTCCCCAACTACAACAACATGCTCACAGGTTTTTCAACATACTAAGAAGTAAAGGTTAAGGTAACCTTGATACCTCTTATTCATTTTTTTCATTTGGTCTAATCTTGATCCACCAAAATAAAATGTTGTATACATTGTTCCTCATAAATATCAAATAATCCACTTTACTTCTTACCATTACTCATAATTTGTATTAGTCATGTAGTTACTAATCCCACTACATGGGAAATATCTATCTTAGTACAAACCATAACATATATTAGGATACCAACCACCAATGAGTAAGGTACCTTGGACATATTTTGATTTTCTTCTTTTGTCTTGGGACATTGCTCCTTTGATAATCTAAAATGGCTTGCCAAAGGAGTCCCAACTCACTTAGCATCCTGCATACTAAACCTCTCCAAAAATTTCTTCACATACTCTTCCTAGGATAAGATTAACTTCCTCTCCTTCCTATCCTAAGTTATCCTCATACCAAGGATTTACTTCACTACACCCAAATTCTTCCTAGAAAAGGAATCACCAAGCTGCTTCTTAAGTATTTAAATTTATTGCATGTTATTTCCTATAACCATAGGATAATATAATTACAATCTTCAAATCTCTTGACATATATGTAATGGTTATAATGACACGTAGAGTAACCCTATTCCAAAATAAAATTTTCAAACTTCTTATACTATTACCATGGAGCTTATTTCAGGTGATATAAGGTCTTCTTTAGTCTGCAAACCAATTTCTCTTTTCCTTAGACCTCATAACCCTATGGCTACTTGATATATAATAACTCCTCCAAATCCTCATAAGGAATGCAATCTTCACATCTAGTTATTCTAAGTGAAAATCCTCTATTGAAACTATGCCAAGCATAGTTCTAATTGAAGTCATATTAACAATAAGAGAAAAAAATCTCATCAAAATCAATACCTTTCTTTTATACAAACCCCTTAACCACCAATTCATCCATGTAATTTTTCATTCCTCCATCCTCTTCTTTGATTTTACATACCTACTTGTTCTAAAATGTTCTCTTGCCCTTAGGTAGCTTCACCAATCCAACGTCAGGTTCTCCATGAGAGAACTATGTTCTACTTTCATGGCTTTCTCCCACTTCTTCCTAGTATTCACCTATGTTGCTTCTTGAAAACATTACAGTTCTCCATTTTCAGTAACAAATAGCTCAAAGATGGGGAAAAAAATTAGGATATTTTATTACCCTAAAATACCTTCTTACTATAGGATTTTTAGGTTCCTATGTAGTAGGTTTCTGAACTATCTCTTTGGACATGTTACCATTCATAATATCATCCAACACTGTGTACTCTTTTTTCCTTATTCTTGCAACTGATCCTTATACATGACTTTTTCAATAAAGACAACATCCCTAAATTGGAATAGTTTTTTGTCTCTAATAATCCAAATCTAGAAACCAAATTCATTCTCACCATAACCAATAAAGTAGCCTCTAACTTGGTCCTATCTTTCTTGGAAACATAAACAAATACCTCACATCCAAATACCCTAAGAAAAAGAATAATTAAATTTCTTAGTAGACCAAGCTTCGTAAGGAATGCTTCCATCCAAAGGCATTGAAGGTCCTCTATTAATCATATATACCACTATGATAATTGCTTCCACCCAAAACATTAGGGGTAGACCTATATGCAACCTCAAGTTCCTAGCATGCTCCATGATTGCCATGTTCATCCTCTCTAACACTCTATTCTACTATTGTATCCCTGGAACCATATTTTACCTATGATTTCCATTCTATAAACAATAATAGTCAAATGCTTTATTACATTACTCAACCCCATTATTTGACCTAATATATTTCAACTTAAGACTTATTTCATTCTTAACCAAAAATTTCCATCTGTTGAATGTTTCAAACACATTAGATTTCTTCTTAATGTAATAAACCCAAACTTTCCTACTTGCATCATCAATAAATATAACATAATAATTTGAATCATGAATAAAAGATACATGAGCTACCCCCTATACATCTGAGTGAACCAACTCTAACTTATTCTCCTTCTTCATAGGTCCATAGGAACTTATCTTGCTTCTACTTCCCATACACACAATCATCACATAAGTCCAAATCAACCTATTTCAATCCAAGCAAATTATCATTCAAAATCTCTATGACCTTTTAGCTTATATGATCGAGCTTGTAGTGCCATAAAGTTATATCTCCATCTACAACAACTAAATTATAGTGATCAACACTACTATTTAAATATAAAGTGCCAATTTTCTCACCTCTCACAACTATAAGAGCACCATGGTAAATTTTCAAGAGTCTATTGTAAACAATACCAAACAACCGTCACTATCTAATTGCCCCATTGATATTAAAGTATGCCTTAACTATGGGACATGTCTAGCATTATTTAGTATCCATGTGTTCCCATTATGCATATTCACCTAAACACAACCTTTCCCTATTATACTGCATGGTTTATCATCACCAAGATAAACATGTCAAATATCTCCTTGAACATAATCAATAAAATGATGCCTATGTGGGGTGGCATAAAAAGAGGCCCTTGAATCTAATACCCAAGATTAATAAACTTTATCAAAGGAAAGATTTAAATCATCCTGACTAAAAGTGCCTATTGTCATATTTACATCCTTGGTCTCTGTTGACCATTTTTTGCCCAACAGGCCAAAAATCAGTCCCCTTCTGTCCCTACTGTTCTATGCCATTTCATTTTTTGATTTTGCATAAATCTGTCCATTTCTACAAACTCTGTAGGTCTTGGGTTTCTACTGATTATGTAAAGAAGTTTTTCTACGGACTATGTAAGGTTAGTATTTTGGTGCATGAAGGATCAGTTTAGAGAGTGTTGGGTTTTACAAGGCTTTTTCAGGCTCTTGTCTGAAGAAAAATCATGAAGAAGGTTAGCATCATTAAACCATTAAACTAGTTCAATGCCTAGTTCAATCACTTGGTTCAATCAACATTGTTTCAATGCCTTGGTTCAATACCTGGTTCAATTGGATTAGTTCAATCAATCAGTTCATTAGCAAGTTCATCGACTTGGTTTAATGCATTGGTTCAACACCTCAATTCATTAGACGGTTCAACGAGTTTGGTTCAAATGGCTCGGTGCATAGTTTTAAACTATTGAATTAGTTCAACAGATTGGTTCAATGGCTTGGTTCAACAAAGGCTCGGCACGCAGTGTTGAACTGTTGAACCATTTTTGGTTCAATGGGTTGGTTTAATGGCTTGGTTCAAGGGGGCATCCCAAACCTAAAGGGAAAGTGGCCTTGTGGAGGGTAGTTCTAGGTTTAAGAGCCCTTACAAAGGATAAGAATCATTTCAAAGGAAAAGAGCCATGAAGGGTAAGTTTTTGGATGTTTGTCTAAGGCAGTGAATTCTTTCAGACTTTTTGTCTAAAGGAATTCCTTCAGACAAAAAGTCTAAAGGAATTTAGAAAAGCAAGTGGCCAGAGAGAAACTCTTATGGACAAAAGTTTGTGGGAAAATGTTTGTATTCAAAATTCCACAAGAGATTGTTTGTGGACAAAATTCCGTGGGAAAATGTCCACAAACAAAAATCTGCAAAAACCCAGGGAAAATAATTCGAAGGAGGAACATGTCAAAGAGCCGAAGGACCCCGAAGGGCAAGTGCCCTTGTGAGGGACTCTCAGCCAAAATAAAGGGGAACTTTCTAAAGGTTAAAGGGTCACCTTCCCTTTGAGAAGATGCTAAGAAGGGAGTCTATAGAAAAGGGCAAAGCAGGAAGCTGAAGGAAAGTCTAAGGGTGATGGGCTCGAGGATGTCAAATTTAAAGCTGTGAAATAGCCATTGTTTTTTAAATGCTTGTGCGCCAACTATGAAAAGAGCCAAAGGGATGTAGAGACCTGCCAGAAGATCACCCCAAGGGATGACAGAGTAGAAAGAGACAAAACCAGGAAAAAGACAAGGCAAGAAATAGAAAAAACATCCAAGTGGTGAAAGAAGGTGTCAACTCAGGGATTTATTCCTGCAGTTGGAACAATGCTTGTCAGGCAGGCACCAAATGTTGCAAACATTAGATAAGCCATGTAAATGCCTTGAAGGGAGTAGTCTATTTGTAGAAAAGAGGCACGGCCATGTTTTCACATTAATGTTGGGACAACAAAGTCAAAGTAGGAACTGACACTCAAACGGTTTCCTCTTCCTAAGGTTTAGAATGCACATGGGCCACTTGCAAAAAGAATGCCAAAATATTTCCCAAGAAGTGCCAAGTTCTCTTCCTCTTGATATATATTGTAGACTTGTCATTTGAAAAAGGATTTGCCACATTTGCTAAGGTGAAACCCTGGCAAATTTTCACCTAAAATCAATAAATGCATTTTTACCTCTATGTTGGTTGACATCTATGTGTGTGTCTGAGTGTCAGTTTGTGTTTAGTCATTACTTCTTAATGCTTCCACAGGTTTAACACCAACACACCTGGTGTCTACAAAGTGTCATTTTTGTAGGTGATAAGGAGAGCTATAATTAGAAGTGCAGAGATAGAAGAAGCTACTATGTAATGTTCCTTTCCACAGCACCTTTGGTGAGTCTCTATTTTTTTTGTGTTCCATTAAAGCCTCCCTACTAAGCTTCCTATAACCTGGTATTTCTATTAGTTTGAAGTGTATGCATGTGTGTATCTAGCTTCAAGTGTGAATTTGAATAGGTCAAATCATTTGGTGCATCACCTCTTTTAGAGTAGATTTGTTTCCTACAATCCTTCTCCCTTTTCACCCCCCATTATATATCTATATACCTATATTAGAACTTATTAGAACAACTCAAATGCATCAAAAGGAGATATCCCTTACCTAGATACTCTCCCCTCCATCTTCACCAGTCCCACAGGTGAGAGGTGAGTTTTTGTTTTGACTTGTGGAAGGCAGGAGCTCGGCCTCTTGCCTCGGGTGCAATCCACTACGTCAACAGTTTTTGGCACGCCCGGTGGGACCAACTAGGACAAGTTTTTGTCATAAGAGTTGAATATTTTTGGTGTGTTCTTCAACTGACTAGCCTTTGGAGGCTTTTTCATCAACACCAATGGTGACTTTGAGTTAAATCAATTGGTTAAGAAATTTTGGTACCGTACCATCAAGAAACAATATTCTAGTATGTATAATCCCATCATTCAGAGCTATGGACCCTATTTTCCTTGGCTAGCATGGCTATGATCATCACCAACCTTATGTTGATCCTTATCAAGTCCAATATGACTGGTATTAGCCCTATCATAAGCTATACCAGCCTTATGCCCAGTCTTCTCAATATGCCACTTCTCCCATTCAACCTAGTCGCTTTGCCAATCAACCCATTTGCACCTTCAAACGAGCACTGCTAGGATACAAAAATATGTAATATATCTTAACACCAGAAGGGGATGGGGCCAAGAAATTCTTGATCATATCATCCATCAAGTGAGAAATGCACTGGATCAGGTTAAGAGTGAATGGACTCCTATTGAATGAGCCAGTTGGCAAAGGCTTACAAATGAGATGCTAGATGTGAATGGTATGATTACATCTTTGGAAGAGAAGCCGAGTATCTATGAGAGGCAGCCTTACCAAGTATATCAACCTACATACTCACTACCCCAAGTATCATATTAGTCATATATAACCCCTACTTATGAGCCAAGTTAAGCCTGTAAAAATCCTTTCCCCAATCATGTTGAGGAAAGTTTTGAAATAGTAAATCTTGTGTTTCAGGTTAATCTTGATAGACAAATTGAATTGGTGAATCTTCAAATGTAGTAGTCCATTTTTTTAGCAAGAGAAGTGGAATCTAAACCCTCACTACCCTCTCACATTTTGGCCCCATCAACCCAAAACGAGATGCCCAGTCTGAATGTCTTGAGTTGGAATAAAGTGGTTGAGTCATGGAATAGCAAGGAGGAGAAAAACATTGTCTAAGAGTGTGAGTAAAAAATGAGGTTAGTCCTTTTCAAGGCCCTCCCAACCTTCATGAGGAAGCTTCTTGCATTTCATGGCAACCTTCATGCACTCCCCATCTCTATAATGATTCTTATGAGCTCTAAGAGGTACAAAATGAGGATAATCTGGCTAAGTTGATTAAGGAATTAGAGGCTAAGATGAGACTATTGGGCGAAAGAGAGATGGAGTTTTCAGACCTTGTAGAGGACATGATGCCAAAAGGCATCCCTTCCCCCAATCCACAAGCTAATTTCAATATTAATGAAGTGTTGGTAAAGTGGACTGACGAAAATCAAGAAATTTTGGCCCAAGGTCTGCCCCTCCTTTTCTTGAGAAAACTCCCTCTTATGTGCCAAATCCTTTCTATCAGATGGTAGTTGCTCATTCAGACTCATCCGATGCATCAATCAATCCTACCTCTAATCATGTATGCCTAGCTTTTCAGCACACCTCTTTTCAGATAGCTCTTCCTGTGCATTAGTTGACCCTCCCAAATCTTCCCGAACCCCCTCAAGTCTTTCAACATTACTTCCAAATTCCAAGCTGGAAGAAAGAATATCATGAACCAGCTTAGGACCTTGAAGAGAATAAAGTTGTTGCCTATTCACAAGAGCAAGATTCTAATCCCAAGATCATGATTTGGAAACAAATAGTGGAATCTTGGGCCAAAAAGGAAGAGGAGGAGAAAGGTTTTGCTCAAAACCTTGAAGAAGATGAGGCCACTCCTACCCCCAATGATGATTGTGACCTCCAAGAAAAGCTTTTCCAAGAAGATATGGATAGGTGGATTACAGAGTTGGATTCCAAAGCAGATCTTCTCAATGAATGTGTGATGGATGTTTCAGACCAAATAGTAGATTCCATGTCTGAATACACTCCATCCACACACACCTCCAAAAAAGCTATTAGGCCTTGCCTGATATAGATTATGCTCAATTTATGATTGATCAGGGAGACTTCATGAGTATGGATGAGGAGGAGATCACCACTAATGTCATGGAAGAGCATGGAAAATATCTTGTTCATGTTTTGAATGATTCATTTGAAGTCATTGGGGCAAGCTGCACTATTCTTCAAGGAGGCTATGAGTTGGATAAGAGTGGAGAAGGCAGCATTGGGACTCAAATAAGTGTGCAAAGGGGTTGTAGGATTTTAGATTTACCCCTTCAAGAGGTTAGTGAATCTAAAGATACCTTATTTGAAATCATCAAGGAGGATGGTCATACCATGGAACCCGAGCATGAGACAGAAGAGAACAAGCCAGTTAATGATGCATATCAAGGGGCTTATGGTTATGAGCCAATAATGATTGATTTCTTGATGAGATACACCAGCCTGAAGAACCAATAGGAGGCAAGCTTCTAAGAAGAAATAGAGTACGTATAAGTTGGAAGCATGTTTGAATCTAATCCACTCAGATACAAGCCAGCCCAGGTGGCAGGCAAGAGGAGCAGGTCACCAGCTCTCCATTTCATTCAGCCACTTATCTGGCACCATAAGTTTCCTTACTAGGGAGGGGACTTAAGAAGTTTTCCCTTTGATCCAGGAGGGAAGCAGATGTACCTGGTTAGTTGTATATATTAGTTTTTTTTAGTTTCTTTTCCCGCTTTCCCTAAGTGCAGTTTGCACAGGAAGTGTTTTTAGCCTTGTGTGTGTTTTCCTTTGTGTGTGTGGTAAAAATCTTCATGTTTGATTCTTGGATCTTTGGGGTTGTTGCTAACCTTTCTTCAAAGCTACATTCTGACTCCATGCCCAAAGGAATTCTAAAGGAATTATTTTGGACTATTTGTCCAAAGGAATTCTAAAGGAATTTAGAAAAGTAAGTGGCTAGAGAGTAACTCTTGTCGACAAAAGTCTGTGGGAAATTGTCTATGGACAAAAGTCTGTGGGAAATTGTTCATAGACAAAAGTTCATGGAAACCTAGGGAAAATAATCTCAAGGAGGAGTAATGTCAAAGACACAAAGGACCCCGAAGGGTAGGTTCCCTTGTAGGGGACTCTCAGCTAAAATAAAGGGGTACTTTCTAAAGGCCGAAGGGTCACCTTCCCTTCGAGAAGATGCTAAGAAGGGAGTCCGCTAGAAAAGGGCAAAGTAAGAAGCCAAAGGAAAGTCCAAGGGTGACGGGCCTGAGGATGTCAAATTTAAAGCTATGAAATAGCCTTTGGTTTTTTAAATTCTTGTGTGCCAACTATGAAAAGAGCCCAAGGGACGTGGAGACCCACCAAAATATCACCCCAAGGGATGAAGGAGCAGAAAGAGATAAAACTAGGAAGAAGACAGGCAAGAAATAGATAAAACATCCGAGTGGTGAAAGGAGGTGTCAACTTAGGGATTTATTCCTACAGTTGGAACAATGCTTGTCAGGTGGTCACCAAATGGTGCAAATAGTAGACAAGCCATGTAAATTCCTTGAAGGGAGCAGTCTATTTGTAGAAAAGAGGCATGGCCATGTTTTCACATTAATTTTGGGACACCAAAGTCAAATCAGGAACTGACAATCAGACAATTTCCTCTTCCCAAGGTTCAAAATGCACATGGGCCACTTGTAAAAAGAGCACCAAAATCTTTCCCAATAAGTGCCAAGTTCTCTTCCTCTTGCTATATATTGTAGACTTGTCATTTGAAAAAGGATCTGCCACATTTTCTAAGGTGAAGCCCTGGCAAATTTTCACCTGAAATCAATAAACGCATTTTTACCTCTATGTTGGTTAGACATCTCTGTGTGTGTTTGAGTGTCAGTTTGTGTTTAGTCATTACTTCTTAATGATTCCATAGGTTTAACACCAATATACCTAGTGTCTACAAGGTTCCATTTTTGTAGGTTACAAGGAGAGTTGTATTTGGAAGTGCATAGATAGAAGAAGCTACTATGCAGTGTGCCTTTCCACAACACCTTTGGTGAGTCTCTATTTTCTATGTGTTCCATTAAAGCCTCCCTACTAAGCTTCTTATAACCTGGTATTTTTGTCAATTTGAAGTGTACGTATGTGTTTGTCTGGCTTCAAGTGTGAGTGTGAATAGGTCAAATCATTTTGTGCATCACCTCTTTTAGAGTAGATTTGTTTCCTGCAATCCTTCTCCCTTTTCACTCCCCCATTATATATCTATATACCTATATCAGCACTTATTAGAACAACTCAGATGCATCAAAGGGATCTAGCCCTTACTTAGAGACTCTCCCCTCTAGCTTTGCCAATCCCACAGGTGAGAGGGGAGTTTCAATTTTGACGTGTGGAAGGTAGGAGCTCAGCCTCCTGCCCCAGGTGCAACCCACTGCGTCAATAGTCTCCACATGTTTGGTCTGCTTGTCTTGAAGTTTGCAACATTCTTTCTTTATGCGTCCACTTTTCCCACAGTGCTAGGAAACCATCTTGGCTTTAGATTTAGATCTTCCCTGACCCTTTGACTTTCCATGATTTCCTTTGCTTCTATCCTTTTGTCTCCCTGTAGTCTCCACCATCAAAGCATTCCCTAACTATGATTCCTTAGTACTCTTCTTCACATTTTCTCACTAAGTATCACACTTATAACATCCTCAAAGTTTAAACATCCCTTAGCATGGATGAAATTATTTATAGCCATAGCCAAGCTATCCCAACTATTAAGTAAGGAGCACAAAATCAATATAGCCTTAACTTCATCTTCTAATTTTATTCCAATAAAAGTTAGCATAGTCACAACCGTATTAAAATGATACAAATGATTAGCTACAAAACTTTTTTTAGACATTTTCATATTAAATAACCTTTTCATCAAAAATATTTTATTATAAATAGAGGGTTTTTCATATAACTCCCCTAATTTCTTCATTAGACCAAATGTGGTCTTCTCCTCTAAAATATTAATGGCAATCAAAGATAAAAGGCTCAACCATATGGCTCCTAGTGCTTTCCTATCAAGAAAATTCCAATCTACCTGATCCATACTTGAAGGTTGGCATGTTTTCCCCATCAAAGGGTGATGAAAATCCATTTGAAACAATTAATCCTCCATCTACATCTTCCATAGTATAAAATTTTTCCCATTGAATTTTTCAACTCTAGATATATCATTATCTACCATAGCTCCCACTCAAACTAATATCTTTCCCTATGATTCTGTTTCTATGCAAATTTCACTTTCTACATTCAAAAGATAGGAAATGAAGAAACTTAAGGAAATAGTCAAGGCATGTATGTACCTAGATATAGTCTGCGCACCGTAATCCAGACGCTTGTGAGTACTCCTCTTTGGCTGTGGAGGAATGACACCTGCAAACAAAGAGACTTGGACAAAAAGGTATTAGATGGATAGGTGGTGGGTTTCCAAGCGAAAGCTTATTCCCAGAAGTATGAAAACTTCCTTAAGGGAGGTCAACCCACTGGTAAAAGATAGATAAAAGACTGAGAAAATATAGAATGCCAGAATACTGAAATGATGACAAACTTAGAAAAGAAAGAGAAGACAAATGTTTACCTGAAAGGAGCTATCGCACTGATCACAGTTGCTGAGGTCGGGGATGTTGCTAGCATCGGTTGTCTGGTCTACCGACGTCGGTTAAACTGTCGATGTCGGTCGGGGTAATGACCGGCGTCGATCGAGGCAGTGGCCTGTAGTCGAGTCTAGTCAGGTTTCTTGCTCTGTGGACGGGTCTGATTTGTGAATGGGTCTGAGACAGAGTTTATGGACGTGCTTGAATGGTTTGGGGAATGGTCTGGGTCTGATCAGATGCCCTATGCAGGGTCTTTGTTGGCAGGAGGGGTGAGGAAGTTGTTTGGGACTACACTGAAAGGGTGATAGGGTGAGAGGAAGGTGGACAGAGGACAGGTTCTGAGAAGGCTTTTCAGCCTCTCAGGGGGAAAGACAGAGGAAGAAGGAGATAGTAGATATGCCAGATAACTGAAACTAAATGAAAGAATGAAGTAAAATAATGAACTTGCTTACCTTTTGGGCTTGCTGAATGAAGAATGAAGGAACTGCTGTTGGAGCCACAGAAGACTCATTGCAAGAGGAAATCTCTGATTAAGAGTCCCTGCACCTGTTGCTGCTATTGCACGAGGTCCAGAGAGAAGAGAGTTGAATGCTGAAGTGCGAAGAGAATTCCGTTTTGCGAGTTTAGGAGGTCGGGGGTCTACAAGGAATGCAGAAAATGGTCTTGAAGGCTGCCGATGCCAGCATAATCGCTGACGTCGGCCGCAGGGTAGCCGACATCGGCAGCGGCAAAATGGGGACAGAGACTAAAAATAGCCTCTATCCATTCTTGCACGTCGCCAAGTCGCGGGGTTGTGGAGAACCGGTCATGAGGATGGTAAATGGGCATGGGAGGAGGATAAAATGGAGATTTGGAATAATAAAAGCTAAGATGGAGGTAGGGTGATCCAAGGAGGGGATCCAAGGTGGCAAGGGTGAGGTGGAAAGGGGGCCACTAATTAAAATATTTAAGTTATTTAAATTTAATGAATGGAGAGGACTAAGGTGAGGGTTAGGATAGGGGACGAGGGGGGATGACCAAGGTGTAGACACATTTCTGGTGTCTACATTTGCCCCTTTTTGTCTTGTTGGATGTTCTTGACGAACTGCAAGACAAAAATAGGAGTTGGTTGCCTCAGGATGAGGATGAGGTGTTCCCCCCTCAAAGCGAGAGTCGAGAGAAGGGAACTGGAGATCGAGTGTCGATTTGATAGAGAGATGGATAGAGAGATGGTGAGCGAAAATGCTGCAATAGTCATGATTGCGTGTATATCGCTGCACAGGATGGTCGGGTCAAATTGTCGCATGTCGAGGGTTGAGGAGTGCCAAAATTAAAGTAACTAGGCCCCAGCATTTAGTCATCTACTGATCGGGTTACTCAACCTAAGCTGAAGCTCCAAATGGTCATCGTGTTTCAGGTATCCCAGGCTCAGGAAGTGCTCCCAAAAACATGAAAAAGCCACAAGTAGTAGGGATCAACCGGCTCGCGATCCTATACTTGTGAAAGTCAAAAATAAGTCTACGGACAATTCTGCTAACTAGTCATGAGGTAGCATACAGGCCAAAACAACCAAGGCAACATGGTCTTGGGAGTGGTCAAAGTCGAAGGAGATAGGCATGATCTCTGATGGTCATGGGTCAAAGCAGATGGATGGACGAAAGGGTGCGACTGAGCTAACCTCAGAAGACATCACGTCATTCGAGTGTTGCCTACATAGCTCTTTGTGTAAAGGGCCTCAGGCCAATGTAGTTCTCCCTAAAGGGGAGGAAGGGTCAAAGAGATTGATTAGTCTTGGTCAAAGTGGTCGATGGATTGGATTGGTTTTGGACGAGGTCAAGGTCAAGGTCATGAAGAAGAACGGTTTGCCCATCAGAGAGATGAACAAATGAGGGTGGTCGAGCTAACCCCAGAAGACGTCGTGTCATCTGAGTGCTGCCTACATAGCCCTTTGTGTAAAGGGCCTCAGGCCAATGTAGTTCTCCCTAAAGGGGAGGAAGGGTCAAAGAGATTGATTGGTCTTGGTCAAAGTGGTTGATGGACTGGATTGGTTTTGGACGAGGTCAAGGTCAAGGTCATGAAGAGGAACGGTTTGCCCATCAGAGAGATGAACAAATGATGGTGGTCGAGCTAACCCCAGAAGACGTCATGTCGTCTGAGTGCTGCCTACATAGCCCTGGTCTTAGGGCCTCAAACCAATGTAGTTTAGACTGAGAGTCTGAGTGGCAGACAGGTGGTCAAAAGATTTGAATGAGTGGTTTTGGTCAAGGTCAGAATAATGAGGAGAAAAAAAAGATGCTACAGCCTTTTCCACATGGTGTTTTCTGCAACATTGGTCGCGAGGTCTTTCATTCCTAGCAATTGTCCATAGTCATGATGGACGTATACTAAAAATGAATTGAGGTCTATTTATGCTTCAGCAAGTATTGGTTTATGCTTAACATAAATTGGGTCTAGTTGATAGTTTCCATGTGTATTGTTGTCCATAGAAACTATGTGAAAAGGACGGAGGCGATGTCTGATGTCATGATGAAAAATGATGAAAATGTCGAGGTTGGAGTTGAGTCGATTGGATTTGAAAAGTGATGAAGTTGAATGTGACCAAAGTGTAGAGGAGAAGTGAAAGGCAAATTGCTCTTTCATTGACAAGGACCGAAAAGAGAGCATAGATAGGGGTTGTTAGAACAAAAGCCCCATTCATGTGTTGTGTCAGCGACCAGGGTTGTGTTAGAATGGTAATCGAATCACTTCAACATTAAAGTGAGCTCGAAGTCCCTTGAGCAAGTGTTGGGATAGGAAGATGATAGGGTAACCCGGTTTAAGAGCAGGAATAACCTTGCCCCTTTTTTATAGGAGACCCTGAGACAACTAGAAGGCAAGTCCATGACCCATTTTTTTATTTTTTTTATTTTTTTTGGTGCAGACTGATCGTTGCGGGAAGTCTACATAGAGATGTCATTTTGCTTTGTGGTCATGTTGTGAAGCTGATCGATGCGGGAAGCTTCTAAAAAAAAGTGATATTTGTAGCAAGATTTAGTCATAGCCATCCTTCGAGGGAGTGGTCTATATTTTTGCGTTATATAAGTTTGAATAGCTGTCCTTCGAGGGAGCAGTCTATTAGCTATAGCAATGATAATACAGCTATCCTTCGAGGGAGCAGTCTACTTTTTAATTTGATTTTATGACCTTGGATATGTTTTGACATCATGAGGTTTTTTTTTTTTTTGTTGACAGAATGTGGAGTCATGGACAAGACTATAGACGGTCAAGGGCTCCCTTTTATTAGGATAAGGCACCCATGCATCATAAAAGGGTTGTAGAGGACTTGTTTAGGGGAATAGGGTTGAAGGAATAAGGATTAGGAGGATGAGGATTGTTCAAGGGATGAGCTCAAGTTACATGTCAAGTGGATGAGTACTCGACTAACAGAAGAATGGTCGAAGATGCAACGCATTGAGAGGCTCAGGTTCTGGCCGTCCGTCGAGAGAAGACAGACGATAAGTCCCTGACCCATACTTGTGCGTGATGATGAAAGGTCCAAGCCAATTAGGGGAGAATTTGCCTCGCTTACTTCACTCCATATTGGTCACATGCTGATTCTCTTTGAGGATGAGGTCTCTGATGTTGAAATCTCATTCTCACAGATTTTTGTTGTAGGCTCGCTTGATGCAATTTTGATAGACATGGAGATGATTGAGGGTAGCAAGACGGCGTTCGTCAAGTAACTCTAGTTGAGCTAAGTGATCTTGACAAAAGTCATCATTGGAGAGAATGTCATGTAAAGAGATGCGGAGAGATGGGATCTATACTTCGAGAGGTAAGACAGCCTTTGTTCCATACACGAGAGAGAAAGGGGTAACACCCGTAGAGGTTCGGATGCTAGTGCGGTAGGCCCACAAAGCAAAGGGAATATGAATGTGCCAATCCCTTCCAGTGTCGTTGACCACCTTCATGAGAATCTTAGTCAAAAATTTGTTAGACACCTCGGCCTACCCATTTGCTTGTGGGTAGTAAGGCGAAGAAAAGCTGAGTTGGATGCCAAATGAGTCGCATAGTTTTTGGACAGTCTTGTTTTTTAAGGACTTGCCGTTGTCAGTGATGATTTTGTGAGGAACACCAAAATGACAGATGATGTGGCTGCTGATGAAGTCAACAATTTTGTCAGCTTTTATGGAAATGAGAGGAATGGCTTCCACCCACTTGGTGAAATATTCAGTGGCAGTGATGATGGATTGATGATGAAGGGACGAGTGAGGGTTAATCTCACTGATGAGATCTAAACCCCACTGAGAAAAAGGCCAAAAATCTTGAGTGACTTGTAAGGTGTGGCTAGGGAGATGAAGCAAGTTAGAGTGCTGTTGACACTTGATGCAATGCCTAACATAGTCGCTACAGTCTTGATGAAGGGTGGGCCAATAATAACCCAGGCGAAGGATGCGCTTGGCAACCGAGTTTCCACTGAAGTGTCCACCACAAATCCCATCGTGGACTTGTTTTATGGCATGAGAGGCTTCAGTGGAGGTTAGACAGCAAAGGAGGAGGCCGTAAAAGCCTTGGTTATAGAGAAGACCTCCTAGCATGGTATAGCGAGCTGTGCGCTTGATGAAAGCTCATTGCGCATTACTAGAGAGGTTGGGAGGAATGACAAAAAGAGACAAGTAGTCCACAAGTTGCTTATACCAATCATCTCGTGGACTAGACTTGACAGTGTTGATATGGTTGATGTGAGGAGAGATGTATGAAGGCAAGGGTACACAATGCACCGTGACAAAAAGTTGAGATGTCAATGATGAAGACGGGATATGCGAGGCAAGAGAAGCCATGGTGTCAGCAAACTTGTTCGTGGATCAAGGAATAGTCTGCAAGAGGTAATGGTCAAAAGATGCCAGTAGAAGATCAACACGGTTTTTATACCTTTGAAAAAATTTTATTTTATAGAGGTATGAACCGTTGACTTGATTGACGACGAGCTGCGAGTCGCTGAAGATGTTGATAGACTTGATGTGGAGAGAAAGGGTGGTTTGAAGTCCCAAAATTAAGGCCTCGTATTTGGCCATATTATTGGTACAATCAAAGTCAAGCTTGAAAGACAAAGGCATGGGCTCCCCTTCGAGTGGGATGAGGATGACCCCCGCACCCCCACTGAGTTGACATTTGGAGCCGTCAAAGAACATGGTCATTTGGTAGACGGTGTCATCGGCGGAAAGTGTGGCGATAGACTCGTTGGGAAACTCACACTGCGAAGGTTGATTGTCGGGAAGAGGGGTGCCCGCTAATTGATCAGTGATGGATTGCCCCTTGATAGATTTCTGCTAGATGAATTCGAGGTCGAACTCAGCAAGCAGCATGAGCCACCGAGCCATACATTGATTCTGATATGGCTTGGAGTGCATGTATCGAAGAGGGTTAGTGTGAGTGATGACAAAAGTTTTATGGTTGAGAAGATAGTGGAATAGCTTGGTAGCGGCAAAGACTAACGCCAAACAGAGTTTCTCGGTATGAGTATACCGAGTTTCATAGTCGACCAGTGTTTGACTGATATAGTAAACCACTTGCTCATGGTGATGTTCGTCTCGGTGCGCGATCATGGCACCTAACAAATGGTTGGTGGCAGAGATATAAAGTTAGAAGGGTTGGTCATCTTTAGGTGGAATGAGGACTAGTGGAGAGACCAGATAGCTTTTGAGGGCTTCAAACGCCTCTTGACAGTCCTCATCCCATTTAAAGGAGACGTCCTTCTTAAGGAGATGATGAAAAGGTTGGCAGTGGTCAGAAAGCTGCGAGATGAAACGGCGAATGGACTGGAGCTTCCCTTGTAGACTACGAAGCTGCCTAAGATTGGTTGGGGGTGGCATCTCGAGGATAGCGCGGATCTTGGCGGGATCTATCTCGATGCCATGGAAGGAAATGATGAAGCTGAGGAGCTTGCCTGAGAGGACCCCAAAGACGCATTTCTTGGGGTTAAGACAGACATTGTATTGAAGAAGGTGAGAGAAGATGATCTTGAGAATAGTCATGTGGTCATGGCAAAGCTTGGACTTGCCGAGAAGGTCGTCCACATATTCCTCCATGATTTTGTGAAGGAGATCATGGAAAATGTAAGTCATGGCACGCTGATAGGTGGCGCCAGCATTCTTTAAGCCAAAAGGCATGACTCGATAGTAGAAAGTCCCCCATGGGGTGATAAAGGTAGTCTTGTGCTGATCTTCTGGTGCGATCAAGATTTGGTTGTATCCTGAAAACCCGTCCATGAGAGATAGCATCTCATGGCCGGCCGTGAGATCAACAAGCTGGTCAATGTTAGGAAGAGGGAAGTCATCTTTGGGACAGGCTAGGTTAAGGTCACGATAGTCCGTGCAGATCTGAATCCCCCCAGTCACTTTGGTGATTGGGACGATGTTAGAGACCCACTGCGGATAATCGATGGGCTGGATGAAGGAGACAGAAAGAAGGCGCTGAAGCTCCTCTTTGACAAGGAGTGCAATGCGGGGATGCATCTTTCGAAGCTTTTGCCTAACAGGCTTAGCCTCTGGTCGGGTGACAATGTTATGGGTAGCAATGGTGGGGTCAATGCCAGGCATGTCACTGTAAGTCCAGGGAAAGGCCTTGCTATGGTCTGAGAGGAACTGGGTGTAGTCAAGCTACTCCTGGGCATCTAAAGATTGGCCAATCTTTAAGACGTGAGGAACATCGGAAGAAGGAAGGTTGATGTCAATGGTTGATTCATTTAACATAACCTGGGTCTCAGAAGGGAGGGAATGCTGGATGGAAGTGTCGTCAGCACCCATGTAGGAAAGGATGGCGTCATCGTCAATGCAGTGGACAATGTGAATGGTTGCTGACTCATCCTCTACCATGCTGGGAAAAATGAGAGGGAGAGACCTGGGCACCCCATTGAGCTGATAGGTCAGGGGTTCCAGGTGGATGGTGTTTATGAAAAAAAAAACGAGGGATGGAAACCACCGACTCCGTAGGTGAAGAAGGAGAAATGGGTGAGTTTGGAGGAGATTGGTCAATGGTCAGCTCAGGACAAAGGTTTAATGGAGCCTGAGTGGGGTCATGATATCCCAGGCCATACCATTTCTTTGCATCATCATCTTTGAGCAACTCGATGGGCTAATGGGAGCCCTGCTCATAGCGTCCAAAACCAAAACCCTTCCATGCACACCTATAAGGGTAAGTGTGTGCAATGGTGAGGTTGCTAAGAAACAAGAAGTCTGATGTGAATGGTTGGGGTGAAGAGAGAGGATTGCCATTGGTAGGAGCTTGATTGAGTCCCCCATAGACAAGGTTGGTTCGGAGGTGAGGAGGACCATAAGGCACGACCATCCCGATTCGATGGTCGTAATTGGGACTGAGATGAAAGCGTCCATACTCTTGTAGAGTTTGGAACATGTCTAGGGTCAACAAGCGATATTCCCCAAGTGATAGTCGTTGGAAGATGTCTTCCATGGGATCTTTGGTCGTCACTTGAAGAGGAAGGGTAAGGGCGACCGCCGGTTGTGAACTAGTCGAAGCTTTCACTGATGGAGGCGGTGCCGGGGTTGATGGCTTGATAGGAATGAGGATGTCATTAGGACGGTAGGTTTTGTTGCACATTTTGAAGGGTGAAGGTTCAACGGGAATGGTGTGGACCTGCCCGTCATGCTCAAATTTCACACAACGGTGCAGGGTGGAGGGGACACAGGCCATGGCGTGGATCCAAGGTTGGCCCAGTAACATGTTGTATTGAAACTCTCCTTCGATGATATAGAAGAGCTCTGGGACTGTGCATGGACCAACACGAATGTGAAGGACAATTGTGCCAATGGTCATGGTGGTGGTGTCATTGAAAGAGCACAAGATCGCATCAGTTTTAGAGACACAATTCTTGGGAAGAGCCAACTGATCAAAGGCATGGGTGGAGATAATGTTGATGCTAGCGCCTCTGTCGATCATAACACATTTTATGCATGTCTAATCAACATAGGCAATGATGAAGAGGGCAGCGTCCTGATCTTCCGTGTTAGATGTGGGAATCTCAAAATCGCTGAATGTGATGGAGGCGATAGGAGATAAAGAATGGACGAGGGCAGCGAGTGGTTGGGGGTCCTCAGGTTGGACCTCCACTGCTTGGAGGGCTCGAATGAGGGCTTGACGATGCTAGGGCGAGGATTGAATGAGATCATAAGGGGACACCTTCACAGGCGTCTGGTGAAGCTGTTTCACCATGGAGTCATGAATCAGCCTGGAAGAGGAAGATGACAAAGGCTGAGGTGCACCAAGGATAGAAATTTTAGGCTTGGACGCAAGAGGTGGCTTGACGAAAGGGTAGGTCTAAGGAATGGCAGCTTTTTCTTTCACCTTGTCCTTTTGTGACCTAGTGGTTATATGGATAGCATTGATCTCAAAGATAGGAGGTGAAGAAGGGGTCATGGCTTGCTGGTGAGATGTTGATGTGGTCGAAGAGGTTGGATGGGAGGGAGTCGAGGTCTGGTCAAGAGTGTCCTCAAGGAGAAGAGTGTCCTTCTCCATATAACGGCGAATGATGGCCTTGAGGGCACAACAAGTCTTGGTATCGTGTCCTGACGTACGATGATACAAGCAAATCTTCATGTCGTCAAACCAAGAGGGCTTGGACCTGAGAGGTTGGAAAGGCCTGATGGGTGGAAGGGTTATGTTGGAAGTCTATAGAAGTCGATGAAATATCAATGAGTATGAGCCCACTAAAGGGTCCGTGCTAGTTGATATGTGCAAGGTTGGTGACTATTACTTAGGCGGAGTTGGAGGAGGCTTCCGTACCACTTTGTGGGTTGATGGTGCGGGGACAGGCGGAGATGACACTTTCTTTGTGAGAGGTACCACCTTTTTAGGAGAGGGTAGGCTGGAGGTAGGCAGAGGAAGCAAAGGAGGCAACTAATTTTGATTAGAGGTCAGAGTGGGAAGGATTTTGGTCAGGGTTGAAGGATGGGGGCCCAACAGAGAAGGCGATGGTGATGGGGGGAGGAGGCATTCACTTCTGTGGTCTGGCAGTCTTCTTCGACTTGTTTGGAAGACTACTACTAGTCGAGGTCTGGTCTAAGTCCACCTTCACTTGCGGGTGAGTGAGGGTAGAGACAGGGTGAATGCCAAGTGACTTGATGGGTTTAGATGGGGCAAATGCAGGTTTTGGTCTTGATGGGATTGGTTGAGGTTTGAGAGTCTAGTTTTTGTTGAGAGTCTTGGGAGATTCTGTCTTAGGAGGATTAGCAGCATGTGATGAGAGGGCACAGGCATGTTGAAGGGCTTTAAGACGCTCTCATAATACCTGTTGCATCACTTTCCTTGAAGGGAGAAGTTCAATTTTCTCCACTAATCAGAAAAATGGCTGAGAAGATGAGGGATGAGATTTGGATTCTTGAGAAGATGTTGACGGTGGCAGGGCTGAAGATAAGATGGGTGTAGCAGTTTCGGACCTATGGCATAATGAAGCTGTGATAGATGCGTCTTGGGTTGGAGACGAAGGAGAGGCAGGTTCTTCCCTGGGTGGAGAAGAAACTGGAGAACGAGGCTCCTCAAGTGGGTAAAGGGCAGGGATGATGGTGCCCTCCACTTGCGGTCGAGGAGTAGGAAGGGTCGGGTCCTCCATAGGCAACAGGAAGGAGGATGGCGAGACCGGTGGTGCCGGTAAGGTTGAGGTGTCCTCCAAGATGAGAGAGGTTGACGGAGAACTAATTGGGGAAGGAGGCTCATCCACATGTGATGGACTGATAGATGGACTAACCTCTTGAAGTTGGTCGGGGATGAAGGGCGAGACCGTATTGACTATTTGGATGTTGTGTTCATGAGTGTCGTCAATTAAGGTTCGGACATTGTTTTGGGTTGGCGGATGATTGGGGAAAGGTTGCTTGAAGATGTCAATGACCTAATTAGGGGGTGCATTGGGATTGTCTAGCATGTGGTCACCCCTTTCAAGCATGTCCTGGATTATGTTTTTAAAAGTTTTGCAGTTCTTCATGTCATGTCCTTTAACATGGTGGAAGTTGCAAAAGTCATGTTCCCTATACCACGTGGGAATGGCGTGTGAGGGATCAAATTGTGGAGGAGGTCGGGCCTGAGGGAGATTGAGAACCCCCTATTTAACAAGCTTTTTCAGCACAAACACGTATGATTCTCTGAGAGGAGTATACCGTCATTGTACGTATCTCTGCTGGAATTGACAGGTGGTGCTCTGAGATGTGGATGGCTCAAGCTGATTATTCGAAGACGAGGAGGATGAAGGTCTAACGACCACAGCGTTAGCTGAAGCTTTAGACTTAAGATTGGATGATGATGGTTTAGAAGAAGAGGAGTCATTGGTCTTAGAATTGGGATTCTTGTTCCACAACTTGACTTTATTATCCTTGATGGCACACAACTCAAGTTTGCGGGCCATCGTGAAGGCTTCGTCGAAAGTGCGAAAGGTCTGAACCCTCAAAGTGGAAGAAATATGTCTAGTGCAGGCTTGGGAGAAGAGTTTAATAAGTTTGGGCTGGGGTAAAGAAAAGGAGAGTTGATTGATGAGACCTCTCCATCGAGAAACGAAGTCGGCTATGGATTCATCCTCGAATTGATGGATAGAATAGAGGTCTGTGATCGAGACCTTCTTGGAGATGTTGATGGAGAAGTGATCAAGAAAGAGCTGGGCCAACTGTGTGAATGTGAAGAGGGAATGGCTGGGAAGGGAGCTGTACCAGTCAAGTGCAACACCCAAAAGAGACATGGGAAACGTGCGTAAAAGCAATGCATCATCTTGGGCAATAAGGTAACAGGCATGTCTGAATGCCCATAAGTGTTGTTGTGGGTCTTCCTTGCTTTGAAAGCGAGAAAATTTTGGAAGCTCCCACTGGCTAGGATATGGCCTAATTGGGATGGAAGGATGAATGGGCTCGTTGCAAATTTTCTCGTATGAGAGAGCATTGTGTGAGCCAGAAACAGAGGTCTCTAAGCTGGACATCTTGTCCATCAGCATTTTTATGATATCTACCGACGGATTGATGGGTGGAGTGCCCCCTAGGTTGTACGGTGCTTGGAAGAGGCTAGAGGAGGCATATGACGTAGTTGGTTGTGCCTGTAAGGGCGCAACATAAGGATAACTAGTCACAGGGATAGAAGAGAAGGCTAAAGGTGGTTGGGCAGAAGGCATAGCTAGGCGTGATGTTGCCATGAGAGGTTGGATTGTGGTAACAGGGGCCAATGGATGGGAAGCCACCCTGGTGTTGATAGGGGCCAGAATAGGCAGAATAGAGACGACCAAGTTTTGAAAAGGAGTGGATAGTGGTTGAATGGGTTGCAGTTGACAGGGGGCCGAAACCTCGATGGAAGTGGGCCCAAAGATGGAGGGAGAGGCCACACCTAGAGGGTTGGTCAAGGTCTGGTCGTTGGTCAAGGTGATAGCTTGAGTGTCTAAAGGTTGGACTATGGACGCTGTCGATACGGCCGTATTCGTGACAAGAGAGGTCGGCATTCCGTAAATTGGATTGCCCAAGGAATCCCGCGTTCGGCTATGCTCGAGGTAGTGTTGCAAGGCCTTGACATTGAGGTCCAAGAATCGTGCGAAATCTTGGTCCCCTTCTGGGACAATAGGAGTCTAGGGTGGGGTTGGACGAGTAGGAGTTCTTTCGGTCTCTGAGTTGAACTCCATGATAGGACTGGTTAAGGATGGGGTGGATGGAAGTGGTTGACGGCTAGCGTGGTTGACTAAAGCCTTGGCTTGACTATGAGTCAGAAGCATTCAAGACAAAGAAGGTTCAGGTTTCATAAACTGTGTTTTTCAGTTTCAGAGAACCAGGATGAAGTTTTCAATAGAGAAAGGACAGGTTTCAAGGCTGCTATTTTGAATAAAAAGGACAGTGACAGAGACTGACGTTGGTTGTTGAAAAACTGATGTCAGTAAGAAATATGGCCGACGACGATCAGATAATCGATGCCAGCAAGAAGAGGAAACCGAAGTCGGTGATAAAAACCGGTGCTAGTGACTGTGTTTTCCAGAGACCCAAAAGATTTGGAGATTCTTGGAAAAATAATGAAGAAAGCATCCTCACACACTCAAACAAGCAGATGAGAAGAGAAAAATAGAGAGAGACAGACAGGCCCTAAGTGATAAATCCTAAGAATTAACTTTAGAATCTTGTGGCTTATGCCTTAGATGAATGTTTGGGGAGATTGGCTGTTAGAAGGGTCCTAGGAGAGGCAATCTAGAGCTGGTTTTGGGTCTTGTTTAGGCACTCAAAAGTCTGTGTTAGGTTCGATACGCGGCCTGGTGCTAAGGAGCAAGCTCCCCTCACTTCACGATTCCAGTGGTAAGCTGGTCTCGCTTAGCCAAGATATACCTCACCTAGAGATTATCCTCCGCCAGAGAACGGAGTGGGCTTTCCCCTTGGTGATGAAATCCAAGTGAGATTGCCAGGTAGGGGTAAGGTATCCGCTGGGGGATGAAATCCCAGTCGGACCTTGTCTCAAATAAGTTTTATGTTTGTTTTAGTGCACGTGGTTCGATAGTGTAACATCAAGTGATCTATGATTTATTCAATATGCATTTTACTAATTACTAGGTGTGGACTAATGCAAGCACAAGCAGAAATGCAATGCAAAGTGTTTTAATGCCCCAAGTCAAAATGTGAGATTCGGATGAAAAACAAGTTTGAGAAAGGGTTCGAGAGTATGATGCTTAGACTAGTCTAGAAGTGCAAGAAAGAAAAGAAAGATTCATTTTAGTCCTGCTTATGATGTCATTTGGAATAGAAGAAAGAGACAAGAAGGGAGGAGCCTAATGCACCTAAATGAATGACAAGAGAAGGAACCCGAGGAAGAACCTAGTGTCCCACCGGGCGTGCCAGAATGTTTCTATGCAAATTTTGCTTTCTACATTCAAAAGATAGGAAATGAAGAAACTTAAGGAAATGGTCAAGGCCTGTATGTACCTGGATATAGTCTGCGCACCGTAATCCAGACGCTTGTGAGTATTCCTCTTTGGCTGTGGAGGAATGACACCTGCAAACAAAGAGACTTGGACAAAAAGGTATTAGATGGATAGGTGGTGGGTTGCCAAGTGAAAGCTTGTTCCCAGAAGTATGAAAAATTTCTTAAGGGAGGTCAACCCACTGGTAAAAGATAGATAAAAGACTGAGAAAATACAGAATGCTAGAATACTGAAATGATGAAAAACTTAGAAAAGAAAGAGAAGACAAATGTGAGGAGCTGTCGGGCTGATCACAGTCACTGAGGTCGGGGATGTTGCTGGCATCGGTTGTCTGGTCTGCCAACGTTGGTTAAATTGCCAACGTCGATCAGGGTAATGACCATCATCGGTCAGGGCAGTGGCCTGTAGTCGGGTCTGGTCAGGTTTCTTGCTCTGTGGATGGGTCTGATTCATGAATGAGTCTGAGATAGAGTTTATGGACGTGCTTGAATGGTTTGGGGAATGGTCTGGGTCTGATCAGATGCCCTGTATAGGGTCTTTGTTGGTAGGAGGGGTGAGGAAGTTGTTTGGGACTACACTGAAAGGGTGATAGGGTGAGAGGAAGATGGACAGAGGACAGGTTCAGAGAAGGCTTTTCAAACCTCTCAGGGGGAAATACAGAGGAAGAAGGAGACAGTGGATATGCCGGATAACTGAAACTAAATGAAAGAATGAAGTAAAATAATGAACTTGCTTACCTTTTGGGCTTGCTGAATGAAGAATGGAGGAGCTGCTGTTGGAGCCACAGAAGACTTGTTGCAAGAGGAAATCTCTGATCAAGAGTCCCTGCACCTATTGCTGCTGTTGCACGAGGTCTAGAGAGAAGAGAGTCGAATGCCGAAGTGCGAGGAGAATTCTGTTTTGCGAGTTTAGGAGGCCGGGGGTCTACAAGGAATGCAAAAAATGGTCTTGAAGGCTACCGATGCTGGCATAATCACCGACATCGGCTGCAAGGTAGCCGACGTCGGCAGTGGTAGAATGGGGATAGAGACTAAAAATAGCCTATGTCCGTTCTTGCACGCCGCCGGGTCGCGTGGTTGTGGAGAACCGGTCATGAGGATGGTAAATGGGCGCGGGAGGAGGATAAAATGGAGATTTGGAGTAATAAAATCTAAGAGGGAGGTAGGGGGATCCAAGGAGGGGATCTAAGGTGGCAAGGGTGAGGTGGAAAGGGGGCCACTAATTAAAATATTTAAGTTATTTAAATTTAATGAATGGAGAGGACTAAGGTAAGGGTTAGGATAGGGGACGAGGGGGGATGACCAAGGTGCAGACACATTTTTGGTGTCTACAGATTCACCACTTTATAAAAAATACTAAATATAGATCGAATACCAGTTATTAGGAATAAGTTATTAATTATTAAATAATATTCAAAATGGAATTCAATCCTCAAAATCACAGCAATAGTGATATATGACAGAAAATTCAAATCTAAATAAATACACACATATAACATCAATATAACATGTTTCACCCAATGTGGGCTACATCCACCAAGAATATCTCTATAATATTATAAAAAAGAGTATAATACAACTTTCAATAAGAAACACCTCATAGACATAACTTTCTCCAACCTAAATTCATACCAGAATTCCTAAGATGCTAAGCTACACCTCAAACCTAATCACACTGACTGAAGAGAAAATACTAAGCTCAAAATGAGATTCAAAATGCAATGCTTAATGTGTTTCCCCTCACCCCTATTTATAATTTACAAAATCCCTTAGAAAATGCACCATACCATGGAGATAACCTTATCCCCACCAAATAATGGAGGTTAAAACCACCTAGGATAAACACAATCCCTCGATTCTCTCAAAACCTTACCCACTTCTCCATAAAATGTGACAAAAATGTGGGAAGTGTTTATCATACTCAAAAATATGACCTACCATTTGTGAAAGTAAACATTACATGTTAAAATTACCCTGGTATTTTTATTTTTACCTTAGGGTTGTTGAAATTGGCTCCACATTCAATAGGTAGGATAAGATAGGATGAGTTAGATGATTATATAAAAGGGGAGGGTAGTGTGATAGTGGATTTCAATCATTAGGGATTCTTTGAAAATTCATGACATCACTTATTGCAAAGACATAAAAACCTTAAATGCAATCTAATGGAACTACTTGGATTGATTTTCACTTATTGGTGACAATGAAATACAAATACCCAAATGATCCTTGAAATCTTAGACATACACTAAAACTAGAATCTCACATGATTTATCCTATCAAATCCATAAACCTAGGGTGTCCTAACAAGTTATTCAACAACATATCTTGAAATAATGCAAAAAGGGTTTATAATCTAAACCTATGCTCAAAATGACAACCAATAATGAGCATACACCTAAATGTCCAATTAAAAACATTTTAAAAACATATTAGTACACTTCATCAACATAAATTAGTAGAGAAACAAAAGCATTTTCATTAACTTTGAAATAAAATATTACACACATCAGTGTTTAAAAATATTTCCATGGGGATAAGCATGGTGAATTTTCTCCATGTTGGATAGGGGATACATATAAACATGCTCTCAAAGTTTGCTAATAGATGTATAGATACAACTACCTTAGAAAGAGAGGCAAAATACACACAACAGTGATCCAAAAAACTTAAAGAGCCTAATACACACAATAGTGATCCAAAAATTTTGAAGAGCCTATACTTAGAAAGAAAACAAAGACCCAAAAACATAGCCCACAACCTTGAATAGAGGAAAGTCCTTTATTTATACTTTTTCAAATCTAGGACTATGGGCTATAATTTTCAAAATTTTAGAAAAAGCCTTCAAGTCCACCAAGATACTTCTAAATATAATGTTCCCTTTTCCATTCCTAAGATCCTCATCCACTTGCAATAAAATAATCATTCTTGCAACTACCTTCGTAAGGAATGATGAAGATTTTCAACAAGCCTTTGATATTTTGATTGAATATTTTAGTCAATTCATGATTAGGATGGTGAAATTAATGGTAAAGGCCCAAACAACAATTTTTTATCATATGTAACTACCTAAAGATGTTTTTGACCACTTACCTATACAACTAGAGGGAGGAAATCATTTGAGGAGCCAAATAGAATTTGTCCTCGTGTAATCATCTAGAGATGTTATCTTGCTAATCAATTTCAAATCATTAAAGATTCTAGACATAAATTTTCAACTTTGTTAATTATAAGGAAAGCACATTACTTATAATGATTATAATTGAAAATCTCTATCTATGATGAAAATAGAAAATATCCATGGTCATTTGTGAAAAATGCATTGGACTAGCAATTAGACCATCTTCTATGCTTTGAATCATTACCACATCCATGAAAAATCCATCAATTTTAGTTGGTAGGCCAAATGTTTCCATACAATGACACTTGGAACACCACATCAGTTCCAACTAGGCATTCATGGGGTTTAAGAGTAACAAAGTTGAATAATTGGTTCTAATCTAGACACTTGTCAAGTCTTCATGTAATTTGGGTCCTTTGAAAAGTCCATCTCAACTCACATCATCAGATGATCTCTACTTGGGAAAACATGAGTAATTGATCTTACACAAGATGCTCAAGATCAAATTCATGGCATGAAGTTATGCCACTTGTCATCTTTCTATTTTTCCATAGGATCCTTATATTTTTAAATTTGGTTATGAGCCATAATAACTAGCTAGGGCAAGCAAATGTATCATATCAGATCATGAACTGATGGGTGGAGCATTCTTGGACACTTCTTATACTTGATTCACTACTTGGTAGCACCATGGGATTCATGTGTACCTTTCAAATAGTCTCTATTGCTTTGAGTTCCATCATGCCACATGGTATCACCTTATATTTCATGAGTTTTTGACCTATTTAGTTCACTGTCATATCTGTTTCTACTTTCTTGAGATCTTGACACTTGTCATTCTCACATTCTCTCATAGGGTATTTGAATTTTAAAATCCTTTCTCACCATTTGATCATCCTCCCCCATGCAAATGTGAGCCATAGATCTAACTCCACTTGAAATCAAATGGCTACTTCATGGGGCCTAAATTTGATGCTCACACAACCATCCTAGAACATTTGAATCCCAATGACTACTTTTTATGCCTTAAAAATTGACATTTACACACCTATCAAAATACATATGCAGGACCATTATACCTGCAATTTGGGAAATTTTATTTGGGGACTTTATGTATTAGATATTTTAATCTTGGGCATCTTATTTTCATGTAGCCTTTTTGTGTTAGGGCTTTTGTTCTAGGAAATTCATATACAATAATATGTCTTTAGCATTTCTACTCTAAAATAATCCTTTCAAGAAATTTTTTAGGATAATTATCTCAGACAAAATGTTCAAAATAATTTCCCTAAAATAAATTAGTTCTAAATTTTTCCCAAATAATTTTGACTTTACACTTTTCTTGAAGAAATACAATTCTTTCAAATTTTTTGTAAAACATGTCACTTAATGCAAATAGGACTTTATACATATTAAGTAAAGACCAAATAACACTTATTCGATTGAAAATAAACTTTACCTTTCAAAATAACACTAAAAATAGGAATATGGCTAAGGACATAAGCTATGATACTCAACTCGGGATGGACTTAGGCATTTACACTTGACAAGGGCTCAATTGCTTTAATACAATTTTGGGAACTAACATAGTTGACTATTATGCTTGAGAGTGTACTTAGGATAAGTTAAAGAATAAGGGTTCATATTCTCAACAAGGAAAATTTTAGTAGTGGATTCATGCAGTTATTGATAATCATAGGGATGGGTATCAAGCTTCATCCATAGAACTATCAGGTATTTTATTTGATCACCCATTTTCTTTTTTTATTGACACGGGAACTACATAATGATTTATTGTTCCTAGAATGCTTAGTAAATTGTCTATAAAATTTTTAGTTATGGCAAATGCATGGTCAGTATGGTATGGGAATGATTTAAAGCTCAAAGTTGATAAGTGTTTAATATAAGTTGAGATTAGGATGTCATAAGTCACTATATTAGTGGATCTATATGTTGTACCAATACGGTCATATGATGTGATCCTCAAAGTAAATTGGATTACAAAGCATAAATTTAAGGATGTCTACTATCTAAATAAGGTTGAGTGTCTATATAATTTTAGAAATCAGACACAACTATAGGGTGAGAGAAGGGAGTTGAAGCTTAGGTAGATTTATACAATTCAACTCAATAAATCTCAGAGGAAGGGATGCCAAGAATTTATTTTTAAGATAAATAACATGGAGGAATCTAAGGAACCATCCATCAAGGATTTTCCTCTTCTAAGGAATTTTTAGGATGTGTTTCCATAGGAATTACCTACATTGTCACCCAACCATGAGTTTAATTTCTTGATTGACATCATACCTAGATCAGAACTATAGTCTAAGGCACCATACAAGATGATAACTACCAAATTGATTGAGTTAAAGGCTCAAATTGAGGGGTTGATATTTAAAGGGTTGATTTTACCAAGTGTGTCACCATGGGGTGCACCATTAGTCTTCATCAAAAATAAGGATGGTAAACTTCACCTATGTATTAATTATAGGATGTTGAATAAGGTGATGAGTAAGAATAGATATACATTTCCTCGTACTAATGATCTCTTTAATAAAATGTGAGGGGAAATAATATTTTTTAATAATGATCTTAGAGAATGGTATCATCAACTTAGAATCTATGATGAGGATATTCCAAAATTATGTTCAGAAATTCATATGGGCACTATGAGTTCACAGTGTTACCTTTTGGGTTGACAAATGCTCCTACAACATTTATGAATCTCATGAACATTATGTTAAAGGATTATCTAGACTATTTTATGTTGGTCTTTATAGATGACATCCTCATATATTATAAGGATGAAGAAGAAGATATTCACTATTTAGGATTAGTTTTGAATAATTTGTGGAAGCACATTATGTATGAAAAGTCATCTAAGTTTGTATTCTTATAAAATAAAGTGAAATATTTAAGACATATTATCTCTATGAATGAAAATCCTAGTACCTAAGAATGTGCATGAGATAAGGAGTTTCATGAGATTAACAGGATATTACAAGAAATTTGTTTCAAATTTATCAAAGATAGATAATCCATTTAGAATTCTTCTATGAAAGAATAAGAGTTTTATATGGTTAGACATGTGTGATAAAGCCTTTTGGGAAATAAAAAGGAGACTTAATTTATCACCAGTGCTAAGACTTCTTGATACTAATGGTTAATTCTTAGCGATCACAAATGTATCTAGGGATGGAATTGGAGGATTTATTATTTAATATGGTTCAATTTTAGTCTATGATTCTAGAAACTTTAAGCCATATGATGTGAATTATTCCACTCATGATCTGAAACTTGTAATAGTTCATGATTTGCAATTTTAGAGGCACTATCTTGAAAATCTTCACCTAGCCAAACTTGAATTATTTTTAGATTCAATGGTTAGAATTCTTATATGATTATGATTTTTATATTTAGTGTACCCCAAAAATATCACTCATTTTTGGGATAACATTTGAACTCTTTTGGTCCTATAAACCAAAATTATCTCTTCCCTTTTTGAAATTTGTCTTGGACATTCAAATTCCTCATTTCTCAAGCTTCTCAAGAATCTATAAAATCCGTAGGCAGGTTCATTTCTATAGGTTCAAAGGCTTCTGTAGGTGGGTTCAATCAAAAGAATCAATTTCCAACACTTAGTCATTTTTGGGATTGGTTCAGCACCTTGGTTCAATCAAAAATGTCCATCGACAAGCATTTACCTAAGCAAAGAAGGATTGAACCGTTGAACCATTGAACCATTGAACCACTTCAGTTCAAAGGTTTAATGAGTTTAAGGTTCAATAGGTTTAATCAAGTAGTTCAATGCTTTAGTTTACTCAGTTGGTTCATCTACTTGGTTCAACATTCGGTTCAATGGTTGGTTCAATGCTTTGATTCATTCAATTGGTTCATCGGCTTGAACCATTTTGGTTCAAAGCTTGGTTCATCGTCTTGGTTCAACATTTGGTTCAACCAAGCGGTTCAATGCTTTGGTTCAATCAAATGGTTCAATCAAAGGGATCATCGACTTGGTTCAAAGGAGCAGTCAAATGCGAAATTTCAAAGAAGCCTCCTAAAGGACAAGTATCCTTGTAGAGGGAACTTGGTCGACAAAAGTACCCTTTAGAAGGGCCATTTTCAAAGAAGGCTGCAATGGTAAATTCTTTCAAATTTTTGTTTAAGGTAGTTGAAAAAGACTAAGGCAAGAAACAATTCTTTTAGACTTTCATCTGAAGGAATTCCTTCAGACAAAAAGTCTGAAGGAATTTGGGAAAGCAACTGCGGGAGGAAAACACAAAGGAATTTTCCAAAGATGAAAGGCAAAGCAATCGAAACAATTCTGCAGACTTTTTGTTCGCAGGAAATTTCCATGCACTTTTTGTCCATGGGAAAATGTCCGCAGAAAAAGCCCAAGGAAAAAGTTTGCAGGAATGTTTGTGAGAGACTCCAAAGAAAAGGCCACCAAAGGACCTTGAAGGGTAGGTTCCCTTGGGGAATCTTGGCTACCAAATTGAAGGACATTTCCCCGAAGCCGAAGGGTCACCTTCCCTTCGAGAAGATGTAAAATAGGAAATTTGAAGGGTCACCTTCCCTTCAAGAGGATACAAAATAGGAAAGCCAAAGAAAGACCAAGGGGTGACATTCCCAAAGACGTCAAATTATAGAACAATAAACTAGCCATTGAAAGCGTATTGATAGGTGCATCAACGTCAATTTCAAAGCTCATAAATTAGCCATTGATCCTTGTAAATTTAAATGTATGGACCTAAATGCATTCATAGGCTTTAAGGCCAAGATCAATAGGAAGCAATTAAGGAATAGAATATCAAATTGAATCAAAGACTCGATTCAATTAACATGAAAAGGAGGAATGATGAAGAAGGATCAGATCACAAGGTGGACATTGAAAGATACAAATTCTCAATAGCATGACTTGTTTCTCTACATTGAGAAAGGCAAATGGGTGGATGCCACTAAATTTTATCCTATCTTCTTAACAAATTTCAATGCAACATGATGTGTTATTGTTCCTGAGTCCTTCTTAAAGAGGCTATATAAGGGACTCTCTTTTATTGTAAATGGATCTCTTTTTGACAATCAGAAATGAAACTCTGCCCAAATTGGAAGGCATTATTGAGACTTTGAGCTCAGATTGTTGATCATATTTTGTTATTGGAATAAGAAAGCAAGTGAATTTTTAGACTTTGTGTTGTGATATCTTTGTTGTTGGGGAAACTGTTCTTATGTCTTTTTCCTTAATATATTTTCTATTCCTTTAATTCAATAAGCAGAATTAGTGAAAGTAGTCAGGAAGGTGTCCTAAAGAGTCAATTGTGGAGAGAATTTGTGCCCCCATAATTGCCTTTAGTGTGTTTTCTTTTCATTTCTGTGTAAAGGACCTTGGGATGACTTTGTGCCCTTATTTTCCTTCGTATCTTACTCATGAGCAATTGAGGTGGAGACTTTGTCCTGCATCTCGATTTGCTAGTTACTATGTCCTTAGTTACATTTTATTTTTACTACCAGGAGTATTCTTGTGGCTCACTGAATAATACTTCTAAAAGAAGAGTGATTTTTGTCATTTCCCTTGAGTTTGTCCTTTGATCCACATGCATCATCTCTAAAAAAAGAGAGATGGATGGTGTGTCCTACCCTTGAGTATTATTCTCTCTCTCTCTCTCTCTCTCTCTATATATATATATATATATATATATATATATAGGGAACCTCCCCTTTATGAGAGGAGAGATTAGTCCCCTTTTGATCTGGTAAACCTACACATTTGGATGACCAATCTTCCTACTTTGGCTAATCAAACCATTTTGTTTATCAGTATGTTGATTGACAAAATATTCAACCAACAGTTTTTGGCAACTCCACTAGGGATATAAATAATTATGTGCAATTTGGAACCTCAAGTTTTAGATTGAAACATCACCAGTGTCTTACCCATTATCATTATAACCCTTATCCATTATAGACTCTGGCAACTATGTTACTTGTCTTACCCATTATCTATTTATAGCCTTACCATCTTCCTCCACGTCTGTTATTTTATCTGGTCTACAAAACTAGAGCTATTGGGAAAGAGTGAGGAGTTTAAAGCCTCAAGCTTGAAACCAAAACAAGGTCAATTCTTTTCCATGTTTGTTTCACAATCTGGCAAATTCAAGGTATACACTAAGCCAAAGGGATAAAGGGATTATTGACCCTATATTCGAGTTGGTACGGTAAAGTGATTTTGATCTATTTCCTTCACCATCTCGTCTCCAACAAACCAAGAGATTTCCTCCTACTAAATTCAGATCTCCATTAATAGAAAAAGTATCCACTTCTATTGTTGATAAAGCTTTGCCAATAATTACCCCTCTGAGATTTGGTATTCCTCTTTTTCATAATCCTATAATGGCAGTTCAAGGCCCCTGGGGTAATGCTTTTGGTCCTCTCAATCTTACTCCACCTCTACATGAGCTTCCACATAGTTCAAGGAAGAATTTCCCCAAATTTTATGGTGATGGGAAAGTTCATCCTGATGAACACATTGCAGCCTTTAGCATAGCTTGTGGAGTAATTGGAGTAGAATTTGAAGATGTAGTAGTTAGGTTATAAGTAGAAACATTACAAGATACTGTTGTAGATTGGTTTTATCATCTACAAGCTCAGTCAATAAATAATTGGAATACCCTCAAAGATAAGTTTGAAGTCAGATTCAAACCTGTAGAAGATGCACATGCACTTCTGGCTCAACTTAAACAGATGAATAAAGAGCCTCATGAACTAATGAGAGACTTCATAGCCAAATTTGACAAATTGAGGAACAAAATTCCTGTAATTGCTCGACCTACAACTGAGAATATCAAATGCTTCTTCATTAATTCTCAGTTACCTCAAGTAAGTTTTCTTTTGAGATGTGCTGGTCAAATAGATCTTGTTGTAGCTCAACTTTTGGCCATTGAGATAGAAGATGATCTCATCTTAGCAGTGAAGATAAGAAGAGATCCAAACAAAAATAGATCTTCATCATCTTCTGAATAGTCATCTATAGGCACCACTGATCCAATGGTGTAAAAGCTAGCAAATGAACTATAAGCCTTAAAAAGACAAATGGTGCAAGGAATGTCTTTTGCTCCTTCATACAGAGATATGCCAAGAAGTACATTTCCAAATCAGTCATATCAAGGAAATGCTACCAAGAATCAAGGGTAGCTAGATCATCTTCCTCCCCCACAAGGGAAACTTGCCCTTGAAGCTCCTCCAACCAACTCAGCAGTTGGATATTTGGAAATAGAACATGCTATCTCTTTTCAACCTGAGTTTGAGCAAAAAGAATTAGCCAGTGACTCCCACATTGGTTTCCTAAATTACCAAGATGAACCCAAAATCAAAGGAGAAGCTATTAATGGATCATATGTAGTGTTTACCAAGTCTAAAAACCAATTAGTCTAGCAAGCTGATAAAGGGAAGACAAAGGAGCAAACTCAACTAGCAGTTACAATTGTTAAGCATGGAACCACTTTGCCTTTCCAGTCAAAGGATCCAGTGATCACCCAAAATGTAAGTACATCAATTTCACCTTCACCTTCTACTTCAATTCCACAAACCAACCCTCCTTCCATCCCTCCTAAAACCCAAAAGGTTGAAATACTTTCCTCTGTTCCTAGTCTAATTCAGCCATTTGACATAATTGATCATGTCAAAAAGACCAAAATTCAAATGTCTAAATTTGAATATTTGTAGTCCAATCCTGATCAATTGGATAGGTTGGTCCAATGTGTCAAGAGCCAAACTATCCCTGTAAGACAAGAGGTTAAGAAAATACTTCCTACTGACCAAGACATTTGGGAGATGTTTCTCCATGGAGAACAAGAAAGTACCATTGTTAGGGCAAATCAAAGATGCCCAATATACATTTGTAGCCTTTCCAGACAAGATAATCAAGATGACTATCTTGGTGGCTGATGTCCCAACATCTTATGGCATTTTGCTTGGACAAAATTTCTACAAGGACGTGGGAGAAGAACTAAACATGGACCTGACTGAAGCAAGGATCCCTATACAAGGAATAATGAAGAGATTTCTCCCTGAAAAGGAGGCAAAATATGTGGTCATCCAAACATTAGCCCCTACAGCATAAATTTTGTTTGAGTCTTCAGGCAGGGGTAATTATTTCTTGACCACAGAGGATGTTCATGTTTCTACAGATGAAATTCCTATAGCTGACAATCTAGGAATTGATCCAAACAAGACTTCAGGAGAATTGGTAGGGCATAATACAAATAAGGAAGGATCTTCCATCTCTAATGAAGAAAAATCTGATAAAAGATTAGCTTCTGATGATGCTTGGATCTTAGAATCCAATGGCAGCAATTCTTCCACCAATGTTGGAGTTGGGACTATATTGATATCTCCTTAAGGAGATATTCTTCCTTCATGTAATTTGTAAGTTAGCAACACCAACAACATAGCTCGATGAAAATCTCTATTGCTTGGATTGAAGATTGCTCAAGATGAATAAATCAAACTCCTCCACATCAAAGGAGATGTTAAGCTGATAGTTTGTCAGGAGTTTGAAATGGAAAATCCAATCATGTGCTGGACTGGACTAGTAGAACAACTAATTATGGTAATAGACCATGCTCTTGCAAATCAAAATCAGGCAAAGGAACCCTTCACTAAGAAAGCAAGGAGTTATGGCTTTCAAATTGAAGACCACATCCTGCCATGGGACAAGAAGAAGAAAAAGCCAAGAGGAAGGCACAAAAAATTGATTTCCTGGTGGAGAGCTCCATTTGCCTATCACCGTTTTTGGGGGCAAAATGGTTTCCTACTAGTTTACTAGGAGAGAGCACTATTTTCACTATCGCTCAAGAAGCAGCATCTAAAATACTTCAATTCTTGAAGTATCAAATCATTCCATCTATATATATGTATATTTGTATAGTTTTTAATTCTAGTTTGTTTTGTTTGTTTCATTTTTGATGCCTTTCATTTCTAGGTAGCATGACTCCATAGCCCAATGATACACATGAAGACAATGGAGATTCTAGATTCTATTCCCTTCAATTATTTTCACAATTGATAGAAGTTCCCCAACTGGATCCAGTTGTTGTCCCCCAAAAATATCACTCATTTTTGGGACAACATATGAACTCTTTTGGTCCTACAGACCAAAATTATGTCTTCCCTTCTTGAAATTTGTCCTGGACATTCAAATGCCTCATTTTTTAAGCTTCTCAGGAATCTACAGACTCTGCAGGTAGATTCATTTCTATAGGTTCAAAGGCTTATGTAGGTGGGTTCAATCAAAAGAATCAGTTTCCAAAACTTAGTCATTTTCAAGATTGGTTTAGCGCCTTGGTTTAATAAAAAATGTCCATCGAAAAGCATTTAGCTAAGCAAAGAAGGATTGAACCATTGAACCAATTTGGTTCAAAGGTTAAATGAGTTCAAGGTTCAATAGGTTCAATCAAGTGGTTCAATGCTTTGGTTCACTCAATTGGTTCATCTGCTTGGTTCAAGACTTGGTTAAATGGTTGGTTCATCAGCTTGAACCATCAGTTTGAACCATCAGCTTGAACCATCGGCTTGAACCATTTTGGTTCAAATCTTGCTTCATTGGCTTAGTTCAACATTTGGTTCAACCAAGCAGTTCAATGCTTTGGTTCAATCAAACGGTTCACTCAGTTAGTTCAATCAAAGGGATCATCGACTTGGTTCAAAGGAGCGGTTCAAATGCAAAATTTCAAAGAAGCCTCCCGAAGGACAAGTGCCCTTGCAGAGGTCAGTTGGTCAATAAAAGCGCCCTTCGAAAGGGTCATTTTCAAAGAAGGCCACAATGGTAAATTCTTTCAAATTTTTGTTTAAGGAAGTTGAAAAAGACTAAGGCAAGAAATAATTCTTTCAAACTTTTGTCTGAAGGAATTCCTTCAGACAAAAAGTCTGAAGGAATTTGGGAAAGTAGCTGCAGGAGGAAAACCCAAAAGAATTTTCCAAAGATGAAAGGCAAAGTGATCAGAACAATTCCATAGACTTTTTGTCCATGGGAAATTTCCAAAGACTTTTTGTTCATTGGAAAATGCCCACAGAAAAATCCTAGGGAAAAAGTCTGTGGGAATGTTTATGAGAGACTCCAAAGAAGAGGCCGTCGAAGGGACCCAAAGGGTAGGTGCCCTTGCAGGGGACTCTTGGCTACCAAATTGAAGGAAATCTCCCCAAAGCTGAAGGGTCACCTTCCCTTCAGGAGGATGAAAAACAAGAAAGCCAAAGAAAGACCAAGGGGTGATGTGCTCGAAGACGTCAAATTCCTGAACATCGAACTAGCTGTTGAAAGCATATTGATAGGTGCATGAACATCAGTTTCAAATCTCATAAAATAGTCATTGATCCTTGTATATTTAAATGTACAGACCTGAATGCATTCACAGGCTTTAAGGCCAAGATCAATAGGAAGTGATTAAGGAATAGAATATCAAATTGAATCAAAGACCTGATTTAATTAACCAGAAAAGGAGGAATGATGAAAAAGGATCAGATCACCAAGTGGACATTGAAAGATACAAACTTTCAATAGCGTGACTTGTTTCTTTGCATTGAGAAAAGCAAATGGGTCGATGCCCCTAAATTTCAGCCTTTCTTCTTAACAAATATCAATGCAACATGATGTGTTACTGTTCCCAAGTCCTTCTTGAAGAGGCTATATAAGGGACTCTCTTTTATTGTAAATGGATCTCTTTTTGACAATCAAAAATGAAACTCTACCCAAATTGGAAGGCATTACCGAGACTTTGAGCTCAGATTGTTGATCATATTTTGTTATTGGAATAAGAAAGCAAGTGACTTTTCAGAATTTATGTTGTGATATCTTTATTGTTGGGGAAACTGTTCATATGTCTTTTTCCTTAATATATTTTTTATTCCTTTAATTCAACAAGCAGAATTAGTGAAAGTAGTCAGGAAGGTGTCTTGAAGAGTCAACTGTGGAGAGACTTTGTGCCCCCATAGTTGCCTTTAGTGTGTTTTCTTTTCATTTCTGTGTAAAGGACCTTGGGATGACTTTGTGCCCTCATTGTCCTTCGTATCTTACTCTTGAGCAATTCAAGTGAAGACTTTGTGCTGCATCTCAATTTTTTGGTTTTTGCTTTTACTACCAAGAGTATTCTTGTGGCTGACTGAATAGTACTTTTGAAAGAAGAGGAGTACT
>JARHVA010007822.1:330000-345000 GCA_037957365.1 Torreya grandis
AATACTTGGAACTTTCATGTTATTATATTTAAATGAGCTTATTAATATACTTTTCATATGTTATTATTAAGCTGTGAAAATGTTTATAGATGGATGAAATAAAATTTATAGTTACGTATTTAAATTTTGTCACTAGATGCCTTGACATGTTTCTTACCAAGATGGTATGTTACTAATGAGGGATGTTTATGAATCTATTTATTATTCTATAATAAATAAGATGATTAAAGATTTATTGCATTAAATTTGTTGGACTAAATGTAGGTTTTTGATATTTATGTACTTAACATAATTTATATTTGATAATAGGGAATATTCTAATTGAATCTATTATTTTTTATATTATTATATAAATAAACAAAGCTCACATTAATGACCCTAAATAAGTAGTGTTATTAATTCCACTCACTAAATGAGAACCATAAATGTGATATGAGACTAATCCAATTAAGTGGTTGGTATAAAATTGGCTAATCCTAGAGATCAATAAATATATGAAAACTTTGTCCAGAGTAATATTTATATTTAAAACTTATCATTTCATGTGTTTGATTTAGTTTACATGTTTGTACGATGTCATATTACAATGGATTTATTTATGATATAGATCATGTATTAGTTATCTTACAACACATGAGTTCTTGTTTGTCACTCTATATTCTCTCGTTGTAATTATCTACCCATCTGTGAAGGGAGGGTTTTCCTTTTTGGAAGATATTGTAAAAGATTTATGGTCTTGGTTGGTGGGAAAAACACTTAGATGATGTTCTCCTTCCCCGTAGTAGTACTACACTAGAGATTACGATTGAAATTACTTTAAATATTTTGAGTTCAATGAGACTCATTATTTTTGGAGCTTTGTATAATTATATTATTATTATTGAGACATTATTATTACTAAAACTATACTATTTTTTCATTTTTTTTCATTTATAGCAGTGGTTGTATTGTTTTATCAAATGTGGCTGAAATTGTAATATTATTTCTATGAAATAAATGCATTTTTTATTTGTATATTTAACATTGTGCTTGTTTTTATATATCATTGATATGGTAATCATTAGCTAAATGTATTGGATATAGACCATTTAAATGTTAACTAAAAATAATACATTTAGTTAAATATCACTTAGTTGGGTTTTATCATGGTGAAATCTATTAGATGAATGTGAAATTAATTTTAAAAAAAACTAACCTATTATAGTAAAACCCAGTGGGTTTGTTACAAGATAATTTAATTAGAGAATTATAAGTGGTTTTACAAGTAATTCAACATTATCAAAAAAATATAGCATAACTATTGGCTAATCTAGATGGGTTTAACAATATCCAAGGTATGTATTTTCCAAGTGTTATAGACTAAGGTGATATATAACTCATAAATATTATCTACATCCCCTCCCCAAAATTTTATATATTAATGAAATTTCTAATTTAAAGTAAAATAAATGCATACCTAGGTGTGTATAACACACCTTGTCTTTGTTTGAGTCCACCTTGAGTGATTTTCTGGTGATTGAACTATAACTAAGAACATTTTATAATATAAAATCAGTGCATATAATGTAAAATTAAATTTTTTGAAATTATTTAAATTGAAAGAGAGTAAGGTTTATGAGTGCACATGTGTATCGATGCAACTGTCTTGCCTTTTGGCAATTTTATTTAAAAGATGTATCATGGTAAATCAACAAAACTGAGATTAAGACAAATATAAATATGAAAAGTGCATACTTATAAGGAGATAGAGATAGATAGATATAGGAGGTAATATTCTCCTAACCTTTGAGAAAATATGGATTACCACCTAGCATTTAAAACTAGCTCAATCATACAACCCAATCATAATTATAACATGGTGAGTGTGAGTGAATCGAGTCAATTCACACTAGAAAACTAATGAGGCTAGATTATACAATCAATTCCAACCTAAAAAATTGGCAAGATTGAGTGATTTAATCACCTCAACCATACTAAAAGCCAAACCAACTATTATAGTATATTATCTCAATATAGTCTATAAAATTCCAACTTGGTGTGTGGTGATAGTCCTTGAAAATGTTTAAAATCTGAAATTGATTGATTTTGAAATATTAGGCACCCATTTCATATTATATGCACCTTAGATATGTATCATATTGAGTTTGTGTATAAAAATGGTACCAATTTATATAATTATACTATACATGTGTATTTGAATTATATAACTATGAATCTAACCAATTTGATAACTATGTAAGTGTGGAGAACATGTTTCCAAAACATTCCCTATTATACATAGACAAATATGAAAATTGATATAAGTGTTATTGTGTCCAAAATGACCCATACTTATATTTTCTCACGTGGGGATCCTCTTAATTTATCATAGTTATTTTATTTCTTTGCTCTTGCATTATGATATGACTCATTTGATGAGTACCACTCAATTTGCATAAATTGGTTTCCATTTTTAGATCTCTAATTAAAGAGCTAAGTTTTTTTTATTGGCATATGGTCATGGATTCAAAAGTCTTTATTTTTAATCATTTTCCCTATGCTACATTGTCAATCCTTTTGAATGTAATTATGGTTATGATTCACATATATTCAGTTCAAATACTAATCTAGATGAGCATGATATTAATCTAAAATACTTATTAAACTATTAAAGTAGTTTTATTTTATTTAGAATGTGTTTGTCTACTTTAAAAGTCTTCATTGAAAATCAAGGGTTATTTACTATTGAAAGTAGCTATTGAGAGGGGGGTGAATCAGTAGAAAAAAATTCACATTAAATTCCATTACCATTCCATTGAATCATGAATCAAGATAGCATAAGCAAAATAACACATGATCAAGAATAAGAACAATCAATACAAGTACACCTCATGTATGTGGGAAACCCTCTAGGGGGAGAAAATCCACTTAAATCCTACAAACCAATGGAATATATTCCTATAAGTATAATATAAAAATTAAACTTTAGACCATCACAAACTGATCAAGGAGCATCGACCCCTCAATTTAGTCCATTTCCAACTAGACCATTAGCTAGTTCCAACTAGCAAGGAGGATACAACCCCATACATGATTAAGAACCCACTAGAACACCTCTAATATTATTTCCACCACTACTCTGATGTCTTATAAACCTGATTATTACCTTATCTTTCTCTAACACCTACATAAATGATTCTCTTCTCAAGGGAGGCACACCTTCCTCATTCGCTCAACCAAGTCACCCTTTAGACTGTTAGGTCTAATGACTTGTTACCTCATGAAAATGATAAATAAAACATAAATTTTACTCTACACACTCTAATGGTCCTTAATTACCCATATTTTCTCCTTGACTTAGCTCTTTCTTTAGCTTAGCTTCACACTCTCTCTATGTCACAAATGGGCGAAATAGATCTAGTATATATACCACTCATTCATCTAACCCATCTTGTTCAGCCAATATGATTTATTTACATAGATAACACCAAAAATAAGTTATTACACACATAAAATATGAGAGCCAAACATTCTTTAGGTCATCCATTTCCCTTAAGGCCCAAAAATACATTAGCTTAAAAGAAACTTAAAGAAATTAGGCTTACAAACCAACATGATACTCCTTAGACTCTTTAGTCCACCTTTATCCTTCAAAAATAGATTAAATACATAAAAAATACCTCAATTAAATATCATTTATCACTCCCAAAATGTTCTACAACATCTATGACTCCAAATCACTATTCCATCCAAGCTATTTTCTCTCTCGCTCCAAGACCTACAAATACCTAGAAAATACTACCAAGAAGAACTAAAAAATGATATTCATTTATCCACTTAAAAAACTGATATAATACATTTAAAAAGTAATTAAAAAATTATTAAACATATCTAAATCCATTTGAAACCTTCACATAGCTCATAACCATCTAAACTAACTCACTCTAGATGACCTACTCAAACTGGTCATGCACACTAGAAACTTAGTCAATAGACTTTGACTAATCCAACAAAACTAGAGGTAAAATATGAATACCAAATCCATTTAATAAAGATATGATACTTATAAAATACCAAAAATCTCTCACTCACCTCAAAATCTACTTAGAATAGCTCAAACTAGCTTCTCTAAATAGGCCACTTCAAACTGCTTACAAGCTCCAAAAACTAGTCATGTAGATGTTCTTGTATGGCACATGAAATAACACTTTCATAAAATATAATATAAATTAATATATTATATTTTATCTCTTTATAACTCTAAATTATATATTTCTCTTGTTGTAGTAGCATTCATTGGTCTAACAGACCAATTCCTTAGATCACTATATCACAGTCTTCACTACTTAGATAAGTAACTTTGAAAGATAAAATAATTAATAGGTATTAAATAAATACAAAAATCATTTGGATTCATTCCTACTCATCTGAAACACTTCCCTAAACACATATTCATTCTGCCTGGATAATGTTCACTATTTTCACTATCTATAGATTAGTGACTAGTCAACTTGATTGCATTATATAATTTAAAAAAATCACATAACTTGTAAAAATGAACTTATATACATAAATAACAAGACTTGGCCTTAAATCTCTAAAAACTCTCATGTGTTGAATCAGTCAAACCTACCTATAACACTAAAAACTTTAGAAACAAGTATATTTTTATACCTTCTGCTCATTGTCCTGACACACCACTACCACCTGGAGATGCCTAGTGGAGTTATCTCTTGCAATATTAAAAATTTGTTAAACAATCCATTTTGGGTCCTTTCTATCAATTTCTTTCTAATCACTCCATTATGATGGTTTATAAAGGGTTTTGACTAGTTTACATTCTTAACAAATGTTCATAAAGCTATGCCCCTTAACTCTTAAACCAATGATTTGAAAAAATTATTAAGGACCTTTCCCAACTACTCAAAATATCTCAACTTCCCATACAAACCTTGCACATACCAACAAGCATGAGAAACTTCCTCTATAGCTCCTTGAACTCATTTCTAACACCCTTTGAAGCTTCCAAACCAGCTTTTTGACTTTGTAGCTCAAAATCTGACTTCTAACATGGTCAACACCTTTGAACATGCCTATATAATCATATTCCATGTAGATATAAGGTCAATTATACTAAAATCCCTCTTTGACCATTTACAAGGCCTCAAAGCCCACTTAGGCCAACTAAGCCAAGAGCCAAATAACCTTACAGACCACTTGAAACGACTTAGAAACCATCTATCTAACCTCTCAACATCTTATACATATCCAACATGCATATTACAAGCACATTGATCTCTTCACCATATCACACAAGCCATAGTGCTCAAAACCTCATAAGAAACCATGCATGATCAATCCTATAAGGCATAACTTGACCTACATACCTCATGAAAGCCACATGAAGTCAACTCTTGAGCATAACAAATTTTAGGAATAAGTTGAAATAAATCATACCAAGCTCTGATATATCAATTTGGATCACCCATACAAGCTACACACTATACTAAGCACACTATGACACCATGTTCCATTTCACTAACATCATAGACCACTTTATCATTACTAATACCTCAATGATAACACTTACCATCAAATTCCCAACATTTACAATTTCGGTTTTGCTTGTAATAGATTAAATTGTGAGATTGAAACTAGTTTTGTAAATTTCATACATTTCAATATGTGTCATTATGTGTTTTGTGTAGGCCTTATTTTTATTTTTAACTAATGTACTAATTATTTATCTATGTTTTCTTTGGTTTTATCTCTGTTCAAAGAAATGGAAATTCTTCATGATTACATATTTTCAAAACTTAGTAACAATGTAAATTCACATGTCCTTAGTACTGCACCAAGTTTCACAGTTTGTTATTCCCAATGACCTAAAGGTGACATTAGCATAAATTATTTTTATGGTCAATTGTAGGTCATTAGAGTGGTGAAAGTTGTCCATGTTTCATCATCTCAATGACATGTTGTTACGGTCAATGCCAAGAAAGTGAAACAATAAGAGTTTTCCATTTTTCATCATGCTCGTGATCCAGAGATTATGTTAGTATAATTATTAGTACTTATTGATGGGGTTTTATGCACACCATAAAAAACTTTACTAGCTAGCCTCTAACATTTTAGGATTTGCTAAGTATTTCAATCTAAACACAAGTTGTAGGGTATTTGGTTTTATAAAAACTTGTTAGAGGAATAATGGTGAGTGATATGGATTATTAACCATGTATCGATGAGCTATGGATTATCTTGATTTTTCTTGGAGTGGGTTGAAAGATATTGGTTTTAATTAATGTGGGTAGGATTCTGAAAGAAAATCAAAAAGGGGTAAAGGAAGGGGAAAAAGGAGTCATGTGGACCACACAAGATGAAGACTCTTCAAGAGCAGCACTGGAACTAGGGTAAAATAAGGAATCAAATACTAATATTGATTATAAGTTATTGTAGCACACCAACATTCAAACATAGTTAGGATTTAAATGGAAATAAAACTCAATAAACTTAGACATGCATAACCAAAGGTTATCATGATTTTTTAGATTGCTATTGCAATCTACAAAACTAAAATATGATTAACATGCAAAAGGCATTCAAGTCAATTATTGCTTAAAGTGAATAAATGTATTATAAAAAATATAACCCATGCATAATCAAATAAATAAGATACCATAATGATAGTACATCCCATAGAGCGTACAAAATTAGATAATAATGAAAATTTGCACATCAAAATAAAACTATCAAATATTATTATAATTTGTTATTAATTTCAATAGCCAAAATTATTACCTATTTGGGATTGAGAGTGTGTGTGTGTGTGTGTGTATATATATATATATATATATATATATATATATATATATATATATATATATATATATATATAATATACTCTCAATCCCAAATAGGTAATATGTGTGTGTGTTTGGGATGGGGAAGGATTCATCTCTTCAATCTTCATCTAAATTTACACATCCAAAAATAGAATAATGTGTTAAAAATAATGAAAATAATGCATGCACAATGATAACATTTATAACAAACCCTTCATCTAACAATACAATATACATGCGAGATAAGTAGTCTAGGAACTAAAGTTACAAACTGATAGTAACATGTAGATACATATCTATTTTTATCAAGGTGTTAATGTGGAAACTCTAGTTAAAGAGTTTTGTGGAGGTACTATATTTAAAACCAAAGTAACTACTAGAGGCCCTTAAGGGATTAAAACTGGGCCAATCAGAGTTTGTAAGATCATAAATCCTAAGAACCAGTTACCTCGTGTCAACATGACAACATTTATAGCTAACTTAATAGTTGAAACTAGCATTAAATCCTTATCCTTTGCCTTAATCTCTTAAAATAATGAATTTATTACCTCAAAATACTTATATTTGATTTCAAAATTGAGAAAGGCAGGCTTTAATATTTTGAAAACTTCAACCATCAACCTTTGTTTCTTAGCTTCTAAAATCTTAAATTTATCTCTCAAAGCTTAAACTCTTGCTACCTTATTTTTGGAAAAATTGACCAATTTTAAAACTTCTTCATTGATTTTATATATGGTTCCTTTAACTTCCTCCTTGAATTTATTGGTAGCTTCATAGAGGATGTTCTTAAAACTAGGCCTATTGAAGATCTCACCTATAGGAGTGATAACATTAGTGACTCTCATATCTCCTAAAGTTTTTAAGGCCTTAATTTCATGTATAGAAAAAGTCCTAGTAACATTTTCATTTTAATATGCCAATTGAGTGAAGCATCCCTTCTTCAAATTACATAATTTAGTCACTAAGATGAATCCATGGTAGTCATCAGGATCAAATTATTGAATGCACTAGTTTGAGAACATTTAACTAAAAAATTTAATATATTTTCAAATTCCCTCATCTGATCACAAAAATTGGTGAAATTAACTCTATTGGACTATCTTACTACTATGGAAGTATTTTAGCATCAATTTTCACCCTTGGAGAGGATTATTTAGGATCTCCCTAATTGAGCTACACTATGGGGACAACCCTAGGTTGTGGGTCATCTATGGTGGGGTTGAACCTCTGGAGAAGGCCAACTTCCTCTTGATGGATCAACTATACTAAAGTTTACACTGAGAAAAAGGTTAGAAGGGGGAATGTGATCTCAATAAATATAACAATGTGATGCACCAAATTTAAATAAGTCTCTCATTTGATTAAACTCACTCTAGATCAGCATAAGATAGTACTAGCTCACACAATCTCATAATCTAGATAACTGCATAAGTATTTCATAAACTAGGCTTAGGAAGTAATGAATGAAAATAAAGAGGATCTCTAAGACTGACACTAATCTCACATCAATGGCACAAATAACACTAATCCAGACCTACAACTAACTTGGAAACACCTTCAAAGAGGTAAGTAAGAAGGACAATGGATATGAAATAATATCCTTCACAAGGCCATCATGCACAATCTTACTAAACACTAATCAAAGGTAAGATAAAGGTAAATAAAGTCTTTATTGCATCAAGAGGTAGTTATTACAAATTTTGACAGCATCTAGCCTTATCAAATGAAAGTATCTACTCTTCTAAAATTAAAAGATAATTTATTATCAAAAGTTAGATCATTTTAAAATGGAGAATAATAAGAGATATAGGATAAAGGCTAGAGAGAGGGGAAGCATGTGATCTGAGATAATTAATTAAGATTCCATCCATCTTGATTTCTTAACCATCTTTGATCTAATTAGGACTAGAATTATTTAAGAAGAAATAAATGTTTCACTATATTCTCCCATCCTTGAATCCCTTTTCTTTGATCTTTTATGCCATATCCACTTGCTTTCATTATATGGACAAAGTCCTCATATCCATGGACTTGATAGATCCATGCCTAAGTCTACTTAAGCGACTACAAGGTACCTGGTTGTTGAGGAAATTACCATTTTATAAGATAAGACATTCTTCCATATCTTGTTTATATCTACACCTAATTCATCTCAAATATATATTTACTATAGATTGAAAACCAATCTTATTTATTAGTTTTCCTATAGTTATCATGTTAATGAAAAGACTATAGGCTGCATAGTCTCATTTTAAAACTCTATTAGGTATAAATAGACATATTTTACTTCTAAACTTTAATGGTGATAGAGATACAACTACACATGAGCATCTCCCTTCATGATGACATTAAAACCATAAGAAAATTGAGTCTTCATGTATTGGATCCTCCAACAGAGGCTTCGACTAAGATTCAATGGTACCCTCTGATATATTTACCCTCATTCAACCTTACGATGAATTTTTTTATATATTTAGTTATTATGTATTTAAATTTTAATGTTATCAATTGATCTTAAATTGGGCCTTCTAGATTATGACATTTGTCAGCTCCACATTCTCCCATGGGATCTCGTTGACTCGTTGACCTCTTACTCACCATTGATCAACTTTCTCATGATTAAACTTACGCTGTTTGATTTGATTTCTCATGATTAAAGTCACACAATTATATCTAATTTATTTTAATTAAATTTTCACAATTAGATCTAGTTTATCATAGTTCAATGTGCACCATTGGATTCTTTGTCTACCAGATTGAATACAGACTATTGATCTACTTGGAAGTTACCATGATCATGACACTTGGAAACTATGTATTTTTTTTTATATTCATGTAATTATTGACCTAAATCTCAATTTTAGATCTTAGGTGCATGATCAAATGCAATCCATTATATCTTCAGGACCCACTGACATCATCAGGTTTTTTCTCACCATTGAATTTTTGATCAAGTACCCAAGATCTTAACAATTGTAAGCCCCATGCTTATCCTCAAGAACATTTAAATTCAAATGGATATTTCATGAGGTCCAAATTTGACATCCCCATACATGTCTTACTTGTTAAGTATTTTTAAATCTAGATGTTTAATTATTGTAGCTATAACTTGATGTCCCGATGCATGTTTCATTCTGCTTGTTTAACTTTGAGGACTTAGATCTTGAGATAGACAACTCATCAAGACATGAAATTTGTAGAGAATATTAAAGGAATGAAAAAAACCATTTCAATTTAGTATTTTTACCTTAACCAATTTACTAATTGTGTTTATAAAATGTGCAACCATAATAGCTTGTGTTTCCCTACGTGATGTGTTTGTGATGGTATAGTTCTTTTGGACTTATGCAAGGAGTTATTATATATTTAGAAGGATATAATTAAATTTTAAGACTTTTTAAAACATGATTCAAGCCCCTAAATTCTTGAAACACCATGAGAACCTATTGGTCTTTTTCATTTCACAATCCTAGACCTGTTTCTAAGCCTATTTTCCAAAGATCAATAAATTTCACTTTAATCTTGATTAAAGTATTTCAAAAGAATTAAAAATAATTTTTGATCTTTAGACAACTCATTCCATGTAGAAATATATTCATCTCATCCATTTAGGTAAAATCTTTGTATGTAGGCCAAATTTTTCCAATATTTATGGTGACATCCTGGGGTTGTATTCCTACTATGTAAGAGACTAGTAGCCTTGAAATAATCCATTGAGAATGGAGTCTAAATATTTCTTCCCAACTAAAACTACTATGATATTGATATAAGGCTAACCTTTTTTGAAACTTTCTCCTAAAACAACAAAGACCAAAAGTAAATCAAACAACAACTGTGCACAAGGCACTTATTGAAAGGGAAACACAACTAAAATAAATGAGCATAATACACTTAGATGAAATCATAGAAAACTACTCTAATATGTTACAATATCATACAATATCTAAAAAATATTCTAATAACAAGGCTTTAAATGAATGACATTGACTAGGATGGGTAATACCTCTCCATCCTGTTGTTCAAGATGAAAATCATTATGATATTTGCATCCATAGATCAAATGAGGACCACTCCACAAGATTTCAATCCTGGTATGGTTTCCTAGATTGGCCTTATTTGATTTCCATTTAAGGACTAGGTCCCCTTCCTTGAAGTCCCTTGTTGTATATCTCTTGTTAAAGGCTTTTTGACTTGAGCTTGATGTGACTCCAATGTCTTCATTGTAAGGTCCTTGGTATCTTCAATATTCATGACCTCTATCATCCTTATGTTCATAGGCTCACTCTCCATCAACTCAAGTTGATGAGATAACTCCAATGTAGGTAGTTCAAGAGAACTGGGTAATTTGACTTCCCTTCCATATATAAATAAATATGGAGAATTGACATTGATAGCTTTTGGAGTTACTCTATCATCTCATAAGGTTGTCCTTCGCTTTGAATGCCACAATCTTTGATTATCTTCCATGGTCCTCTTAATAATATTTATCAAGTTATTATTTTTGGACTCTACCAGTCCATTACCTTGGGGGTAGTAATTGGGGGATGAGGTAGATGCCCAACTTGAATGCCCCTTCAATTATTTTCATACCAATAAATGATAATGCATTATCTAAAATTATAGTAGTTGTGAGACCAAACATATTTACTATGTCTTCATAGAAATCTAATATTGTTATCTCATGTTATCTCATTAGATTCTTTCAAGCCAATTTATTCTACACAATTAATGAAGTAGTTAGTTGTAGTAAGCACCCATTTATGTCCTGCATTTGAAGATGGATTTATCATCCTTATGAAATCTAACCCCCATTCCTTGAAGGGATTCTCCACCTAAATTGGGTTAAATGGAAGATATGATAGTCTTTGTTTTCCTATAAATAGAACACATTTCTATCATTTCTTGACCCATGCATATGCATCCTTGAAAAAATTTGGCCAGTAATAACTATCCCTCATCTTTTTTGCTACTATTTTTTTAGAGTAAAATGGCCTCCTATAAGTCCATCATTAAATTGTATCAAGATATTTGTTACTTTATTATCATCTATGAACCTAAGAAGTACTCCATTGAGGTCCCTTATGAAAATACCACCATAAACTAATTCATAAGTTATGGATTGAAGCCTAAAATACCTTATTTTTACTATATCTAAACCTTGAGGTCAATCTCCTATCATCAAGAAATGTGTCATGTCTTGGAGCCATATTTTCTAAAATGGAGGTGCATCTACATATGAGTCATCTTGTGTTACCAAAATAACTTATTTGTATTATTGAATATCATCTACCATATGATCACACAAGCCTTTACCTCTTACTAGCTTGGTGACTTTCATCTCCACATCATACTCCATGACCCTAGTAATCCAACCTACTCTTTTCTCATTCAAGTCTTTGTTAAGGATGAAGTCCTTAACTATAGAATGAGACACCATAAGATAAAACTTTCTATTTGAAAGAATTGGCCTAAAATTATAGAGGCTTCTCAAATATGTAAGAACCTAATTTTCAATATAAGTGTACTTTACCTCATTTCCTTCCAACCCTTGACTAGAAAAGGCAAATGGCTACTAAATTCCTTCACATTTCTTCTACATCAACATAGTTGATATGTTGTCAATATTGGGAAATATTTACAATGTAAAATACTTTGAGAAATCAGGATTTATGAGCGAGGATGCTTGGGTAATGGTTGATTTGATGGCCTTGAATGTTGCCATGCCTTCATTTGACTAAGAAAACACTTGGATATTCTTAAACATGGTAGTGATGGGTTTGACCAAGTTTTCAAAACTAGGTATAAACCTTCTCACAAAGTTTATCTTCTCAAGGAAGATCTGGATTCCTTTCTTGTACTTAGGTAAAGAAAGTGCTAAGATAGCTCTTACTCTACTAGGGTTAATTAATAACCCTTAATTTAAGATAATGTGACCCAAAAGTTTTATTTTATGAATTAAAAACATACATTTCTTGGGATTTAAAGAGATCCCATGCTCTCTACATCCTTGGAATATCAACCTTAGATGGTCCATGTGCTCACTATCCTTCTTAGAGAAAATTGTGATGTCATCTAAGTTAACTAGTACCATATAATTTAGCAACCCCTAAAAAGCCATGTCCATGGCTCTTTAGAAAGTTGATCCTACATTTGACAACCCAAAAGGCATATCTTAGTAAGCACATGTGCCCCACTTGGTGGTGAAGGTTTTCCTATACTGATCTTCCTCTCTTACCAGAACTTGGTTTTAACTTGAATACCCATCCAAAAGGAAAAAACATTCTAAACCAACAACTATCTAAAGGAGTTACTCCAGGGATGGTAAGGGGTAGTGATATTTCAAAGAGGCCCTATTCAAATCTCTAAAGTCAACACACAATCTAATTTCCTAACTCTTCTTCCTGATAGGCACCAAATTATCTACCTATGAGGAGTGCTTAAAGGGAAAGATGATCTTGGATTCAATGAATTTGGTCAATTTTTTCCTCATAATCTCTTCAATTTTAGGGTTTATAGGACTCCCATTTTACCTAAAAAAATTGGCATTATCCTCTAATTCTATAATGTATTGGTCCATCTTAGGATTAAAGCCTCTCAAGTCACTATATTTCTAAGTCAAGATGTATGCCTATTATTTACAAAGTTTTATGAAAGCATGCCTCTTATCTTTAGTGCTTACCTTCCCAAGATTGAGGAGTTTGTCTTTGAAGATAAGGACTCTTTCATAGTTCTCTTTACTTGTTGACATCACTTCCTTATCTTTTCACATGTGATCTCCCTCATGGAAAAGATGTTCAAGGGTGATAATCCCTTTAAAAACATTGTTAGATCTCAACTAGATAATTTTCTCCTCATTCTAATGTTGAAAATTTTCCTAGTTTATGGAGGATAACTCTACTTCCCATTACAACAAATAAGCAATTTGTTTGCCATTCTCAAAGACCTAACAATGAGCTTCATTGTCTAACACTAATGGTATTACCACCACTTTGACATGTGGATGCACCTTGGTCTTTTTAAATAAATTTAGGATATTAAATTGAGCTCCCATATCTACCAACCTATTAGCATGTCCATTCTAGTTACCTGGTACTACTTGGATGTTAAATGCCTCAAAATTCTCAATTATGTCCCACACTCTATGTTTTTAAACTTCATCAAGGGATTCTTGGTGATATTATGGCCTCTAACTTGGTGTACTATTAGCTCACTATCCCCATAAACTTGAAACTACTTGATCCCTCTCTCACTACCCCATTGGAGACCATAGATAAGGCCCTCATACTTTGCTATATTTTAAGAAAAATTGAATTAGAACCTATATGAAGAGAAACACTTTTCATTAGAGGGGGACACTATATACACATAATATTTTCACACTTTTATTAATTACTAAAACTTTGTATCTTGTAATAACCTATCAAGTCTTAAACTCTCTAAGTGCATGCCTTAAGGGATACACTGGGAAAGGGGTGAGAATACCTTTGGTGCTTTGTAATATTGTTAATTATTTTAACACTTGCTATCTATACTCTTGCCTCCTAAAACCTTAAACCCTAATCTTATTTCTCTCTTTCATATCTATTCCCACCATTTGTCAAGATTTATCCCTAATTTATTACTTTGCTTCCCTTTTGACTTATTCATAAGCTAGGTCGACTTGGTTGACCTAGCTTATTCTAGGGATACTTTGCCTTTACTTAGTACTTTTCATCCTAACCGACCTAGCATAAACTTTAGGCATTATATCGATAATGTTCTAGGTTAACCTAATCGACCTATCATGACTGACATGTTCAAAAGTCTTTAGGGTGAGATACTAATATATATACAAATTAACTCCTTAAAATTTCATAAGAGATTTGAATTAAGTGAATAAGTACAAATGAACATTTGATTATTGACCATTCTACTTAAAGAATAAAGCTTTAGGGTTCAATACTTTCTTTTAGATCTCTGATCTTATCTTGTGGAGAATTCTTTTGGATGCTTAGGTAGGTCATGTAGCCTAGAGCTGATTTATCTTGGTTACACTTACAAGCCACAATAATCTCTTACAAAGCACCTTTGGCCAAGGGAGAGGTTGAGACGCGAAAGGTTTATCTTCAAAGTTAAGTATTCCTAACTTTATTTTCCCTTTGTAAGAGTAGATAGATAATGCAATATGTGTTCTTATCTC
>JARHVA010007822.1:350000-392500 GCA_037957365.1 Torreya grandis
CTCATCTCAAAATTAGTTATCATGGATCATTTCTATCTCATCCTATGCCTACATGTTATCTCACTCATTTGTGTCTCCTCTGGCTCCTTTGTTGACTCACCAAGGATGATGATGGTCTTTGCTCTCTCCTCTTACTTCCATCAATGTCATGTCCTCAATGATCATAGCTCATCTATTTATAGAGATGGTGGTGGCACATCTAGTATCACTACCTCATCCTCTTGATCTATCTCTCATTGTGCTTGAACAATCCATGGTCACTCTTAGTGTGGTTGTAGTGTCAGCCTACACTACCTAGTCCTCTCTCTATCTCTTCACTCAAGGTGACCTATCAGCGATCGTATGGGGTAAATATTCATTTGATACATAGTAAATATCTCATATATTAATGTTTTCATATATATTCATGATGACATAGATATGATTTTCCATTATTATATGCCTATCTTCAAAAAAAAATTATATTTGACTATTTTTTCACTAACTTCTACAAGTTCACCTAGTGTGCTTTATATTGGACACCTTCACTTTCTTCCAATATTCTTATTCATCACTAAGGTAAATTAAATTTATGTGTTTTTAAATTCTATCATTTCATTTATCCTATTTTATTCTTATTGCACTTTACTTAGCATTAGCATTATGTGTCATCATGTTCTATTTTGAAGAGCCATCCCGTGTTCTACTTACATGACATGTGACGAGCTTATGCTAAGGAATATGTATAAACATAATATTTTCACACTTTTATTGATTATTGACACTTCATATCTTTAAGGAACCTACAAAGTCTCAATCTCTCTAAGTGCATCTCTTAAGGGATGCACTAGGAAAGTAGTGGGCAGACCTTTGTTTCTTCATAAGATTGTTGTTCCTTTTTCCACTTGCTATCTACACTCTTACCTCATAAAACCTTGAACCCTAATATTATTTATCTCTTTCCTATCTATTCCCACCATTTGTCATTCTTTATCCCTCATTTCTTACCTTATTTCCTTTTTAACCTATTTAGTAATCTAGGTCAACCTAGTTAACCTAGCTTATTTTGGGGATATTTTGCCTTTCCTTGTTGATTTGCATCTCGACCAACCTAGTACAAACTTCAAGAATTATCCCAATAATGTGATAGGTCAACATAGTCAACCTAACATAGCTAACATGTCTGAAATTCTTTAGGTTGAGATACTACTATATACATAAGGCCATTCCTTACCATTTCATAAGAGAGCTGAATTAAGTGACGAAGTGTGAATGAACATCTACTTATTGACCATTCTAATTGAGGAATAAAACATTAGTGTTCCTAGAGATGATTTATCTTTGATCTTGTCTGCACTTTAATTTATATCTTTGATCTTGTATGCAGAAGTGTTTTGGATGCTTAGTTAGGTCGTGTATCCTAGAGATGATTTATCTTGGTTATCCTTACAAGACACACCAATCTCTTGTGAAGCACCATTGGCCAAGGGAGAGTTTGAGACTCGACAAGTTTATCTTAAAAGGTAAGTATTCCTAACTTTATTTCTCATTTATAAGATTAGATAGATAATGAAATATGTATTTTTCCCTCCCATGTATCAATATTTCATATACATTGATGTGAGTATATGTATCATATACATGCTTACTTTAGTTATTATTTACTTGTTTTATTCTAACCCGTACTTTGTGCCATAAGCTTTGGTGAACACCAAATTAGTTTAATTTATTTTTTATTATCATAAGTGAATATAGAAACCATAGGAATCTTTTAGGGTTGTTATGTGATTGTGTTAGACTATAGGCTTTAAAACTTTGCCTATCATGATGTGTTGTGATAGATGATACATGTGATCCCCTAATCAGGTCTAGCAAATCCTCATATTGGTCATGATCTTACTTAACAAGTGTCTAACCCAATCAAAAGTATAGGTGTGATCTATCTTATCTGATCTAGGATTGATTCATGCACATCATGCAATTTTGATTGCATATAGATACTAGCATTGCACCTACACCCATTCTATGTTTGCTCCTTCAACCATCAAATAACAATTCTTGTAAGCCATTAGGATCTTATTGAGGTCCAATGAGGGATGGCATGGAATGATTATCATCATGTAAGAAGTATACACCTAGTTATTTTTCTTCAACACCTTCTAAAGGATCAACCAACTAATTTTAATTTAAAAAATAATCTAAGAACATATCTGGTATCTCCTTAGGATGAGTGTTTAGTTCTTGACCAGATGTGAAACCATCCTCATCAAGGATAGTGTAGTTGAGGTTTATGTTATCTTCCACTTAAGGTTCTATGTGGAATTTTTTAATGGACTCAACCTTAATACATACCTTGGTTTATATTTTATTTTGAATGCCATGTATGACCAATATATTTCAAGATAACCTCCAATATTTATAGTGAATTCCCTGGGTAGGCATAGGGTAAAACAAGGAGGTACATCTAGGATTAACACATCTTGAAAAATTGAGATACTAAGACAAGCATGCAGGGTCATGTTTAGGTCTCTAATGGTACCTAATGGCTTTGTTGAAGAATGATCATGTTTTATAACTCCTTTAGACTGGGGCTCATACTTTAGACCAAGTTGATCAGCTATAGACTTTGGAATTACTAAGGTGATAGCCCCACTTTATACATATAAATTATGTATTAAAGAGTCACCAATGATCTCTAAAATGTGGACGGGAGGAGGTTTGACCACCTTACCTAATTGCCTTTCATTTGGGCATTTGGTTGCATTAGTGAGAACCACATTCTCCTTGACCGATGGTTTCTCAAAAACAATAATTATTGATAACCCTTATTTGAATATGTCTACCTAACCAAGCATGGAGATCATATCTATCAGGATCCTCCTTAGATTACAATTGATTACTTTTCTATAAGCAACTAAACACGTAATTAAACCAGAAGTAATAAGTAACTAGAAATAAAAATAGCAAAGAATAGGAAATGCGAGAAATAATACAATCTATATTAACACTCTTCTAGAAGGAAATAGAATGAAGAAATTTCTTCTTCCCATACCTCTTGGGTGTACATTAATTATCCCTCAAGAGTTCTCTCTCTCAATCAATTAAAACCAACTCAACACTGAGTTGTTCCCTCCTCTAGCAGATCTCCTTGATCTCACACCTTGCAGATCTAACTGATCTTGCTTACACCGTGTGTTGTAGATCTCCTTGATCTTGCTACCCCATAGATCTAACTGATCTTGCACACACACTCATATATCTACTTGATCTTGCACACCCTACAAATCAACTGACCTTGCTTACTCTTTCAATGACAATCAACCTAATTGTTGTTGCCTACTTACTTGATTACAAATAGCCCCATGGGTCTCTTAAATAGATCCCAAAACAAATAATAATTAGAAATACAAACTCAAGACTAAAATTAGTCTTTATATGCAAACTAAAAATTCATCTAAAATTAGAACAACAGTTCTAGAAACACACAGGTGATCGATGTCAGTTCCTATCTGACCGATGCTGGTTGACCATAACCAATGCCAATTAATGTGTAGCTAAAGATAACTGATGTCAGTTAGCCTGACTGATGTCAATTACTCTATAACTCAGCAACCTCCACATTTGCACACCAATGAAGCTTTTAGCTCCATAACTTAACAATCTCCCACTTGGAGATAAATAGCTGCACCTGTACCTGTACTTGTACAGCAACATCCTTTAATTTGTTTCTAGCTTGTATCTCCATCTTCAAGTTTAATCTGGAAGACCAACAAAATTTGAATGAAGATTTAACTTCTCCTTTGTTACTGGCTTTGTTAACATATCAGTAGGGTTCTTATCCTTGCTAGCCACTATGACTGCAATAACCTACTGCAACTCTGAAATCTAGCTAATTGCCATTCCACCAACAGTGAACACATATCTTATGGTGCTTCTCCTATCATCCAAGTCACCTACCATATCCGAATCTACATACCCATGTAGAGAAGTGTTTGACCCTACATAGCATAAATACCTACTGTTGGTCCCTCTCAGATATCTGAGAATCCATTGAACTGCTTTCCAGTGCTCCTTTCTTGGATTGGCCATAAACTTGCTGACAACTCCCACTGCTTGGGCAATATCAGGTCTAGTACATACCATGTACTCAACCTCATCATGTGGTTTAGGACACTATTCTTTGCTCAGCTTAAACTATCCAACCATAGGTGTGCTTACCGATTTTGCATCCTGCATATTAAACCTCTCCACTACCTTATTCACATAATCCTCTTGAGACAAAATCAACCTATGATTTTCCCTGTCTCTATAAATACTCATGCCAAGGATTTTCTTTTCTATTCCTAAATCCTTCATGGCAAATGTCTAAGCTAATTTTACCTTTAGCTCAGAAATTCCCTACATGTGTGACCCTACAACAAGCATATACACTACATACAGTAACAAGATAATGTAGCTACTATTATCCAACCTGGTAAAATAAACACAATGGTCACATTGACATTGACTAAAGCCATGCTCTGTCATAAACCTGTCAAACTTTAAATACCATTGTCTTGGATCTTGCTCAAGGCCATATAACCTAGCCTTATGTCTCACCTGTCCATTCTCTCATTTATTTAACCTATATATCCATTCATTTTTCAGTGCTTTCTTTCCAACTGGCAACTCTACCAAATCCCACATTTGGTTCTTTTCCAAGGAATCAATTTCATCATTCATGCCATGCTCCCACTATTTCCTAGATTCTACCTACATTGCCTCTTCGAAACTTCCTAGTTTTCCACCATCAGTGAGCAACAAGTAGTATAAAGAAAGGGAATAACAAATTTGAGGCTTACTTACCCTTTCAGACCTCCTCATGGGTGTTTGAAACTCATTGACAGCTTGATGTCTGCCCAAATTTCATTCTAACAGTGACTGATCCCAATCATCTCTTGATCTGCACCTGATCGACGTTGGTTCCACCTGACCAACTTGACTAATGTCTGTTCTCACATGATCAATGTTGGTTTCAACCTGCCTGACATCACCAACTTTGGTCTCCACCAGACCGATGTCGGTTCTTTCCTAATTGACGTCAGTCTCTGCCTGACTGACGTCGGTGTCTGTGTTTTCTTGTGAGTGATGTTTTTTACTCGTGAGCTCATTGTGGATCATAACCTTATCCAAATCAACATTTCCCTACTCAGTATTATTTAGCCTCTTGAGCTGATCACTGTCCATCACCTTCTCCTTGAAAACCAAGGCTTTCTAGTTCTTAAAAGTCTTAAAAACATTAGATTTCCTCTTTATGCAATAAACCCATACCTTTTTTATAGCATCATCAATGAAAGAAACATAACAATGTGATCCTCCAATAGAAGCTCCCTGAGCTGGTCCCCACATGTCTGCATGAACAAGCTCTAACCTGTGCTTCTTCTTTGTTGACCCAATCTTGAGAAACCTCACTTTCTCCTATTTCCCAAACATATAATGCTTATAGAAATCTCAATATATGCTTTTCAAATATGAAAGCTTAACTTTTGATTTAAGAACATCCATTCCCTTCTCACTCATGTGACCAAGCCTACAGTGCCACATCTTTGCATCTACATCTGAAGTAGATAAAATAGAAGGAGAATCAGTAATACAAGTAGATAGATAAAGTGTAGCTACTTTCTTACCTCTAGCTAGAACAAGTGCACCCTTGGAAACTTTCCAAGATTTCACTGTGAGAGTTACTATGCAACCCTCATCACCCAACTTTCTTGTAGAAATTAAACTCCTCAGGATGGGAACATGCATGACATCCTTCAACACCCATATGTTGCCAGTCTGCAATTTCAGCTGCACTTCTCCTTTGCCAACAATTTGACAAGGCTTACCATCCCCTAAATAAAATTTTCCAAAGTTTCCATGGACATAATCATGAAAAAATTCTCTATTTGGGGTTGCATGGAAAGAAGAACCAAAATCTAAGACCCAAGATTTTACTTTATCCAAGGAACATATAAGAGCATCCTATGCAACAATACCTGCATCTTTTGATTCTTTATTTCCTTCATGTTAATCTTCTACCAACCAACAATCTTTCTTTACATGCCCTTTCTTTCCACAATTCCAGCAGGTGATTCTTCCATTTTTGGATTTGGATCTACTACCTATCTTTGACCTTGATTTCCCTTGCCTGCCCTTATGTCTTTACCATCCCCTACTTTCAACACTTAAAGCATTACCTGATGTTTCCCCTGTGCTTTTCTTGCAAATTTATTCATTCAAGATTACACTAAAAACATCATCAACTTTCAAGATATTTGAAGCAGACACAGTATTACTAACTGCCATTACCAAACTATCCCAACATTCAGGAAAAGAGCATAATATTAAGAGATCCTTAATTTCATCATAAAAAACTATTTTGACTAAATTTAACTAATTTACTAATCCATGGAAATCACTAAGATGAATATATACCGATCCACCTTCTTGCATTTGAAAATTAAATAATTACTTCATAAGAAATACCTTATTCAAAACTGAGGGCTTTTCATATAAATTTGAAAAAAGATTCCATTAACTCTATCGTTGTCTTTGCCTATGATAAGTTGGAAATCACAGACGATGCCAAGCTCAGCCTTATAGCACCAAGAGCCTTTCTATCAAGAACATTCCATTCTTCATCTTGCATATATGTGGGCTTATTTGAAACCCCACCCAATGGTAAGTATAGATCTTTCTGATACAGATAATCTTCTATCTGCATCTTCCATAATTGATAATTCTTGCCATTGAATTTATCCATTCTTAGTTTACTTTCTTCTGCCATTGCTTTACTCCCACTCAAACAAAAACCCCTGTGAGTGACCTGTAATCAACAAACACTAACCCACTCTACCACTTGTTAGTGAACCTAGCTCTGATACCAACTGTCAGGATCCTCCTCAGAGTACAATTGATTACTTTTGTATAAGCAACTAAACACATAATTAAACTAGAAGTAATAAGTAACTAGAAATCAGAAACAACAAAAAATAGGAGATATGAGAAACAATACAATCTATATTAGCACTCTTCCAAAAGGAAATACAATGAAGAAATCTCTTCTTCCCACACCTCTTGGGTGTACAGTAATTCTCCCTCAAGATTTCTATCTCTCAATCAATTACAACCAACTCAACACTGAGTTGTTCCCTCCTCCAGCAGATCTCCTTGATCTTGCACCTTACAAATCTAACTAATCTTGCTTACACCGTCTGTTGTAGATCTCCTTGATCTTGCTACCTCACAAATCTAACTGATCTTGCACACACACCCATAGATCTACTTGATCTTCCACACCCTGCAAATCAACTGAACTTGCTTACTCTTTCAGTGACAATCAACCCAATTATTTTTGCCTACTTACTTGATTATAATACAGCCCCATGGGTCTCTTAAATAGATCCCAAAACAAATAATAACTAGAAACGCAGACTCAAGACTAAAATTAGTATTTACATGCAAACTAACTATTCGTCTAGAATTAGAATAATAGTTCTAGAAACACATAGGTGACAGATGTCGGTTCCTATCTGACCGATGTCAGCCAACCATAATCGATGCCGATTACTGTGTAGCTGAAGATAACCAATGTCAGTTGGTCTAAACAATGTCGATTACTCTGTAACTCAGCAACCTCCACATTTGCACACCAGTGAAGCTTTTAGCTCCACAACTTAACAATATCCCATATTGGGATAATAACATTGGACATTTTTATTTGTTCCACAATGTTGATGGGTGAACCACCAACCTTTGTTTGTGATTTGGGAGCCACAACTGCAACTTAAGTTTATGAGTTTTAGGGAACAAAAAATTCCCCTTGGTTTTGATTCCTTAGAGCTATTGGAACCTTTGGAACAATAGCAGGTCCATTTATCTTTGATATTAAAGGAGTAATGGTAGGAAACTCTTGACTGCTCCCTGATTACCATCTATGTTCCTTATTTTAAACCTTGTATTTGATGTCACTAGAATGTATGCATGGCTAGAACTAGCCTACCGATTGAATGAGTAACACTCTTCTTGCTCATAATTCACCATTGTATCACCCAAATGGCTTGGTCCTTGATTAGGGATTTGACCTTTTTGAGGCTCTTCTAGTTTTTTCATAATGGATACCTCCATGTTTTGATCCATAAGAGCTTGATTGTACCCATAATTAGCATATTCATTTCATTGATCATTGAAATCTTGATTTCAATCAATGGCTAAAACAATGGATAACCCAAAAGATTGATTTTAAGTCATGGTACCCTGAGTTTCTTAAGTAACATTATTATGTATGAGGACCAAAGTATTGGAAGTGCTTACAGCATTTAGATTATAGTTATTTTACCTAACATAGTTAGGATACCCTTGCCCTTCTAGCCTTGGAAGCTTCCTTTATAGGGTGGTCTCTTTGTTTAATAAGATTTCTTCTAAGGATGATATGAGGCTTGATAAGCCCTATTGAAAGCTTGCTGCCTCTTAACATTGAATAGTTCATTTCCTAAGGACTGGAACATGCTCTTAAGCTCTTGAAATCTTTTTTCTTCTTAGGAATCACTAGAATGACTATTGGAAGCCTTTTCTTACTTAGGTGAATGTATGGTATAAATTTTAGGCATAGGGGGAATGACAACAAAGGGAGGAATATACACAGTGGGTGGGATAATATCAAGGAATAAAGGCATTAGTGGTCTAGGTGTAAGCTTGTTAGCCTGTACTAGATAATTTTTTTCTCTAATTTTCACCTCATATGCATTTGGCAATGTGTTTCTTCCCATGAACTATATCATTACCAAAATGTCACTATTTAGGGCCTTCAAATATTGAAGAAAGGCAAAGTTAGAGGTAGGCATAATAAATATTAGGATTTTATCCCAAGTTTTTTGGAACCTTTGTGTTGAAGTCTTACATATATTCATGAGGGGCTATTATAATTGTGGTTAACTACTCTAAGAGTGATAAATGGTCACTTTTATCCTCAAATCTCTTACACAATGCATCTCCTAATTGATCCCATGATGTAATAGAGTTGGCATCAAGAATTTCATACAATTATAAGGATTTACCTTTGAAAAAGATGGGTAATAGCCTAATTGCTACATTTTCCTCATTAAAATTATGAATATTGAAAAAATTACCTACATCCATGAGGTGATCAGAAGGGGTTATAGCTTGGTATCCATTAAAATAAGGGATACATTTAAAAGTTTCTAATGGAATAGGATCATATTAAGGGAGGTCCAAAGGACTTTGGCCATTAAAATCCATAAAAGCTTTAGGGTTTACCATGGCTATAAAAGGGTTTATCAAAGATATTCTTGTAGTAGGCCTTGAAAGTGGTTTAGGAACAAATTTACCTTTATATGGGTGTGTATTAGCAAAGCTTAACCTTTTGACTAAAGTTAAACATAATTCAATGAATTCAAAGGGAATACCTATAGAACCTAACCTTGTAGTCATCTTTGGCATGAGAGGTAGTCACTAATCTACTACAATAATGTTGGATCTTCTTTAGGAGTCACCAAATGCTATTGTTTGGAAGTTATAACTACTACAAATTGATCAAACCAGCATCAAACTTTCACCAATCTTCTTTGAAATGGTGTCCCATTGAGCATGCTAAAAACTATTTTAGCATCAATTTTCACCCTTAGAAAGCATTATTTAGGCTCTTTCCAATTGAGCTACAACACAAGAATAACCCTAGGATATGGGTAACCTATGGTGGGGTTAAACCTTTAGAGAAGGCCATCTTCTTCTTGATGGATCACCTATACAAATGTTTTTAATAAGAAAAGGGTTAGACATGAGGAAAGGGCTCCTAAGAGAGCTAACAAGTTGATGTACTAAATTTAAACGAGGCTCTCATATGCTTGAACCCACACTAGATCACTATAAGACAATACTAGATCACATAATCTCATAATTTCACTAACTAAACAAGTATTTCATAAACTAGGTACTGGAATCAATGAATGAAAATAAAGAGGAGTTCAAAGACTCACACCAAGATCACATCAATGGTATAAAGTACACTAATCTACACCTATAAATAACTTGAAAACAACTTAAAATAAGTAATAAAGAAGGATAATGGATATGGAATAATCTCCTTCATAAGGCCATCATGTACAAGCTTACTAAACACTAATAAAGGACAATAGATATGTAAAAAAATTATTTATTGGATTAAGAGGTAGTTCTTACAAATCTTGATAGGGTCTGGCCTTATCAAATGAGAAGCTCTATTCTTCTAGAATTGAGAGAGGATTTCTTAACAAAAGTGAGAGAAATTATAAATGGAAAAGAATAAGATATATATGAGAAAGGGGAGAGAGGGGGAGCATGCCATCCAAGATCATTAATTGAGATGTCATCCTTATTTATTTCTAAACCATCTTTGATCTAATTAGGACTAAAAGGCTTTGAAAATAAATAAATGCTCCACTTTACTCCTTAATCTTTGAATTCCTTTGCTTGGATCTTCTAAACCATCTCCAATTGCTTTGATTATGAGGACAAAGTCCTCATATCCATGGACTAGATAGAGCCATGCCTAAGTCTGCTATAGCAACTATAAGGTACCTACTTGTTGATTAAATGACCATTTTGTAATATAATACATTATTCCATATCTTGTTTATATTTTCACCTACTTCATCTTGAATACATATTTACTATAGATAGAAAACCAAACTCATTTATTGGTTTTCATATACTTATGATGTCAATAAAAAGACTATAAGTTATATAGCCTCATTCTTAAACTCTATTACATATAAACAAACATAGTCTAATTAAAAAAATTAATGGTGATAGAGATTCCACTTTACACGAGGATCTCCATTCATGAAATAATGTTGAAACCATAATAAAACTAAGTCTGAATCCATTAGAACCTTCAACAAAGGTCTGGACTGAGTTTCAATGGCATCCTTTGAAATAGTTGCCCTAGTTTAACTTTAGGTCACATTTATTCTCTATTGAAGTCTCCTGGCTTTGATTTTTAATGTAGTCCATTGATCTTGACCAAAGACTTCTAGATTATGACATTTTTCATCTCTGTATTCTCCCATGGGATCTTACTAACTCATTTACCTCTCACTCACCATCAATTAGCTTCCTCATGATTAAACATGCACCATTAGATCTAATTTCTCATGATTCAATGTGTAAAGTTAGATCTGATTTCTCATGATTAAATATAGACCTTTGGATCTACTTTCGCATGATTAAACATGCATAATTGGATCCTTGGTCTACCTGATCAAATTTGGACCATTGATCTACCCAATAGTTATCACAATCATGACACTTGGAAATTGCACATTTGTCTTAGAGATTCACTGACTTATTGACCTTAAGCTCACTATTATATCTTAGTTTCATGATAAAATGTACTCCACTAGATCTTCATGACCCATTGATGTCATCAAGTTACCATTCACTGTTAGATATTTGATCAGGTACCCATCTTGACACTTTTTATCCCCATGCTTATTCTAAGGAACATTTTAATTCAAATGGTTATTTCACAAGTCCCAAATTTGACATCCATATTCATGTCTTGCTTGTTAAATGTTTTTAAATCCAAAAGGTAAATTGTTATAGCTTTAACTTGACGTCCCCATGCATATTTCATTCTACTTGTTCAACTTTGAGAACTTAGATCCTATGATAGATAACTCATTAAGACATGAAATATGTTGATAATGTTCAACACATGAAACCATATATTATTTTGACCTTGACTAATTTCCTAAGTTTTTTTTATCAAATGTGTAACTAGACTAGATTATTTGTCCTTGTGTGATGTGCTTGTGGTAATCTAGATCTTCTAGACTTGTTCAAGGAATTATTGTACATTTATAATGATATAATGGACTTATAATAATTTTTTCAATGTAATTCATGCCCTTGATTTCTTGAAACACCATGAGAACCCACTGGTCTTTTTCATTTTACAATCTTAGACCTGTTTTGAAGCCTATTTTTCAAAGATCAACAAATTGCACTTTAAGCATGACTAAAGTGTTTCAAAAGCTTTGCAAGAAATATGTGATCATTGTACCACTCATTAAATGTATAACTTTCCTTATCTCATCCATTTAGGTATAATATTTATATGTAGGCTAAAATTAGCCAACATGAAGTTTAGATGTTATTTAAAATATTATACATCTTCATAGCTTTAATCTACCATCATCAATAATTTCTCAAGGAGCCCATATGGTTTGTAGCTAATGTAACCATTTCAAGGCATCATCTTTGATGTGGTACATTTATTTCATGGCTTCACACATAATATCCAAAAAATCATGAAAGTACTTTTTATACTCTTTGGGATCATTTGGGTTCCTCTTGGGTTTATTGGAAAAAGGGAATAGATTTTCCATTTTTTTAGAATTTTAGCTCTTCTTTTGTGCTAAGATTCACTTCCTTCCTCTTCCTTACCCTTTGTATAGTTCCACTCTTCTTATCAAATTGGGTAGAAATAGTGGGTAACTTAGTAACAACCAAATTCTATCTCTCATCTCTTATAACCTATACTTTATTTACCCATTGGGAAATAATAAGTTCCCCTCTTTCATAATCTTGACTTCAGCCTTTGGATATGGAAGGTGGATGAGTCATAGGAGGGGGTGTAAATGATACACTTATTTGAATGGATAACTATAGAGATGTATGAATAACTCTCTCTCATTGTGATTGTTCCCTTATTAGGGTGAATTAGCCACAATTTTAGATAATTCATGGATCTTTTTAATATTAATGGTAGTTGATGGCATGGATGATGACTAGGGAAATGTAAATCTAATTTAACTGGCCATTTATTTGGGAATGGTGGCATTTGGGGGTTAAATATGGAAACAAAAACCAAATTCTCAAAATGGACTACCTTGGGAGTCCTTATTTGTTTAGGATAAATAATAGATGAATCAAAAATAGAAATAGATTCAAAACTTCCAAGAAAAATTATTGGTAAGTTTTCAATTGCAAATATCTGCACTGAAAATAGAAGAAATAATTGAAGAAACTACCTCGTTAATGTTTTGGCTCTATTTACATGTGAGGAGTTGTTGATCCAAGGTGCCAATTGGGGTTCCTTCCACCCATTTTCCTCAAAGAATCAACGATTTTGCTTTCTCTAATTCAACCTCTTCATCATATAGAGGTACCTCTTCACTTATTCCTAGTTTTGATACCTTTCTACTTCTTCATCAGTTGGATAGTCAACTAAAAATATTACATGCATGGGATCTTCTAGTTCTTATACTTTCTATACTCCCTTTACCTTAAGGGACTCTTATATGGTGTGAAGGCCAAGTGATGGTATTTATTCTAATCAGATATCCTTGGAGGAAGTGGAGAGGTCCATGGGTTTCCTCTATTGAGTGAAGCTGTCATAAGTGGAAGGTGTATAATATGGTGAAATAGTTGAAGGAATAATAATGTTGAAAGGCATGTCTAGAGGTAGTGGTGAAGGAATGATTGGTGTGAAAATAGTGGTGGGATTAAAGGTGATTAGAGTTTGAATGGTAGGGAGAGTCTAAGGAGAGGAATCCTCAATGATGTTTATAGATGGTGGTGAACTTTCTAGAGGAGATTTAGGATAATCTGGAGTAGTTGAAATAGATATAAAAGCAAATTTTAGAAACATAAGGAGACTCACCTTAGTGACTATTATAAGAGGTGGTAGAGTTGTCATTATGAATGTGTTATTCCTTTATTCCCCTTAAGGAGATATATACTTATCTTTTGTAGTAGTCATCCCCAAATCTTAAATGGTATTAACTGTATATGTAAAAAGGGGTTGATGAGCTAGGGGACCTCTTAGAATTTCCCTCTTGATTTTAGGGTCTAAATCCATTTGGATAATTGATTATACTTTTTTCCCATCTATTTATTCTTCTTAAGGTGAGGGAGGTTGATAATGTGATTGGTAATCCTATGACTGGGTTAGAGGACACTGATGGATCCATACATTTTTTTCTTGTTCATCTGTCACCTGATGATTACATTGAAAGGCTTGAGCCCAAATAATAGACATTGATTTGTTCTTAATTTTAGTAAATACCTCCATATCATCTGATAAACTTAGAAAATGAAATAATAATCATATTCATGATGTCCATATGATATTTTTAACTTTTTATTCTCCCTAATTTATTAGAGGTATGCCCTTAGATTAGTCTTGGGATCTCTCTCCATAAATGGTATCACCTATAAACTGTAGTAAGTCCTAGCCTTTTGATCTTAGATGAAATATGACCTAATCACATATTAATATTTCCCAATGCTTAGAGGATCTTTAAAATCTTAGGCCAAATGTTTATGACCTAACTCTTTATTAATACTATTATATATTTAATATGATATTTCCTGCTCTACTATTATGTTTGGAACATGGTGGGACAATAATAATGAAGACGTTAATTTATCTTATAGCCTAATAATGGTAAAATATAGGTAATACCAATAGTCCCCCATTTTTCCAAGGTTCCTTATTATGTTCTCAGACAATCTAGGCATCAAAGTTCCATGAATTTACTAAAACACTTAAGGATAAACATCATCACATATGTTTTCTATCTCATTTTTTAAATTTCTATATGAATATAAAAAGATTTATTTTCTCATATTATATTTATCCAGTACTCCCCAAAGGGATTCCATACTTACCCATGGGTCTTATAGATTGTTCCCAACACTATGTCTAGTAAGTAGGACATCATTTAAAAAAATTTGTCAACTAGCCTCTAATCAGTGTAAAAAATTTGTGATTTTAGCCTTAAACTTATAATTTATCCAAGGGAAAATATTTTTTTAGATTTTAAAAGGATGTCCAATAATGGGACCTACTCAACCTAGACATATGCAATAATAGATAAACCATACGACCAATTTAGGAGAGCTATAGTTATCCTAACCTTGAGTCTAAACTTGATAATATAATTAGATGAAATCAAAAATTTCAAATTCATCCTCTATCCCTTAACCAATAAATATTTTAAATTTACATATAATACATTTTTCTCAAGATAAATATTAGTTGAGACCTGGTTGTAAGTAGTCTCAAGGCTTGAGCTTCTAAGATACCTCTCAAATGCCCTACCTGAAATATAAGAAACTACATTTTTTTAAATAATGTAAACTTATACATTGAGACATACATCAATATACATACCCACTACGGGCATCTTCTAGATAACTACACCATCAGGTTATGTCATTCTTATACCACACACTCTAGTTATCATTTTGATGTACATTATTTAATATCTTACAAAGATTACTATATTGACATCTCACTAGTATATAACACTTATGTATTTCTTAGAATATACCTAGTCTTTTACTAACATGTCTTGCATAATTTACCTCTTTCTTTAATTAGATTCAATTGTATTTCTAGTTATTACATGCTTTCATTTCTTACTTTGCATTGCTAGATTGCTTGCATTACTCAGTTTCAGTTTTGTCTCCTATATGTGCTTTAGGACATTTTACAATGTCATTTGCTTCTATGTCTTATATGTGCCTTAGGAAATTTTCCAATGTCCTTTTCCTATCTCTTCTATGTGATTGTGGCTTCTATGTCAACCTTCTTTATTTCAATTATATGTGTAGGTGGCATTTAAACATGCCTTGTATGCTTTCCTTCCAATTTAAGTGACATGTACCTATGTTCCTTGTTTGCTTGGCCTTTTAGCCACCCTTGTATGCTTATTACTTCTTTCCTTGTGTGCTTGTTTATTTTTTTTCTCACTTTTTGCAATGCCATTATCCACATCATGCATTTATCTTACTTTCTTGGATGTCATGATGGATATCATACTCCATCCCTCCAACTGACAACTAAATATACTTTCATTTCTAGTTTATTACATCACACATGTTATCATATTATTATATCTATCTAGGCACACCCCCATTGATCTAATAATCTATCAATTCAAATCATGTTATGTCTTTAGATATCTTGTCAATTATCATTTGTATATCATATATCTTTGTAGCATAACACACTTATAGGGTATTCATTCCTACCCTTGGAAGAGGGGGCACCAAATAGGGGTTTTATCATATAAATTAGAGTTCTTAACGATAAAAAACCAACATTTAAAACATCTAAAATAGTAACTAGATATAAAACTAGTTAGAATAGACCAAGTAGATAATGAGAATATTAGAATAGTCATTAGATTGGGCCCAAGACAAAATCACCCAACTAGGACTATAGTGATGGTTCCACTAGAATCCACTTTTAGGTGTTCATATCTAAACAACAAAAAAACTAGATTTTCTAAAAGCAAGCAAAAAAGTATGTTCAACTATAATTATGCATAACTAGACCAGTTTAGAATAAATAGTTTTTAGTACACTTTTGCTTAGATAATCTAGATATAGGGAGGAATTTTGCATGGCATAATTTTTCTCGCTTATAGTTTTAGATATGGTAGTTTATATAACTTCCATATCATAATCCATGTTTTAGACACCATTGATTGGGGGCAATATGCACAACACATTTATTTTTCTTTCTAAGTTCAGCATTACCTAGGAATTCTTAATAGTTTCAAGCCTTATTCCATCTATATTTGGTTGGCATCATTTTAGAATGGATTTCATACAAACTTAACTTCTTGAGTTCCTAAGTGGATTTCATATAAGCCTAGCACACCAGTTCAAAGTGGCTTTCATACAAGCCCAATCTCCATCTTTCAAAGTGACCAAGAGTGGCCTAGTTTCTAGTATACAATCAACTATCCATGACAACATTATTAGATCATAATGAATTTATGGGATTCAAGATCCATCACATAAAATATACATCTCATACTGATATTAATTCATAGCTTCACTTCACATGGCAACAATGGATCCAAAGGACTGGCAAGCTTTTATATTGTTAAACCACCCATTTAGAGGATTGGACACATAGTCCAAACATCAATTAGTAAATTCATGATCACCTAGATTCACCTAATGGGTGATGATGGAGCTAAAGGTCCAACCTTTGCATTCTTGAGCCACTTCTGGGCAATTGAGCACTTAGATTCGTTCACAATATTACTCTTGGTATAACATCATCAAGCATTACTCAGGGTTACTCAACATCATAAATTTTTTTGTATTGGTTCACATACCTAGTGAGGTGTATTCATTTTTTTCTCATCCTCTCTCTTTTACCCATCTTTGTACATTCTTATTTTAGATATAACATATCTAGTGAGAATTGATCTAATCTTTATTTTCTCTTACATATTCACACTTCACAACATGCTCTCTCTATGTACACCCAAAATTACATAGCCTTATGAGCTTCACCCTTTATAGGTAAGTTTAGGTACACTTTCTATTTTTCCTTTATTCTAGTATTTTTCTTTGTTGCATCACTAGAATAAAATGGGGGGGGGGGGAATGTAGTCATATAAAATGCAAAAATTGGTAACTTAAGTGTGGTTAATGACACCCAACCCTTAGGTCCCTCTTGCTTGATCTCATGACCCTCATATGAATCTTTTCACTGATTCCTAGTTTGTAGCCTTCTAGACATGATCCTAGCTAAGAAATACTCCTCTTTCCATGACATATACATCCCTATAGGTTCTATTTTCTTAGGATAATAGTTCCACACTAGGACTATAACATCAATGCCACTCCTATCCACTTTTAGTGTTATTGTCCAAGTCCATTTCTGGCCCCAATGGCTAATTTATTTTGGTTCCCCATCCTTATACTTGTCAATCTAATGCAAGCATATTCAACCCATGACCAATATATCTCTATAAAATCCCATTAAAATATCATTTATAAAGGGTTGGAAAATTATCATTAATCAAGCAAGAATATAAGCAAAACTACTTAAGTAATATTACCTATTCTCTACATACAACTAGCTAACAAACTTACAAGCTTATTTAAGTCCTTAAACTAGTCCCTAGCCACATCAAACACATCTATTTTAACATTCCATATCTTCATACACATAATTTCACAAATCAAATGTAGTGGGAGAACTACATATGGCTTGATACCTCTTCAGATTATTGGTATGTAGGTAGCGTGCCGACACAAGGGGTGTGGATCCATGTATAGTGAATATTACACACACTAACTCCCCCATCTCACTTAAAATTGGTAAAAACATAATGGAAGATAAAGTTTTAAGAAATAATATACTCTATATTGAGCTCTACAAATGTCTATCTACCAAAATTTTGTAGATAGGGTCACACAAACCTAGCGAACAGAACCCAGATAGCTTAGATCCTCAAGATAATAGAGCTAGAAGTAGACTATCACATTGGTGTTACTCCTATCTAGTTCCATCACTCCTATCTAATCATAGAATTAATTTGAGATCTCTATTTATGATAGTATCCTAGGCTTGTAAAGTTAGTTCCAACCTTTGTCTCACTTAGATCAATCAGTTTCTAGCTAAGTTTTATTTTCTTCCCCTTATTACCATTTTTATAAAAGTTTGAATTGTAATCAAATTACACAAACAAATGTCTTAATAATTACATATTTAATTATTTATTTTAATACTTAGACCCTTTAACTAAATTAGGAATAATACACCAATATTCTCAAAATTTTTAAATCAAAGCCTTATATTGAAGATAAGGAGTTAAAGCAGTTATAGAGAGTTTTAAAAATTTATCATCAGTCATGTTATGATTAGCTTTATGCGTCAAATATTTCCACCATTTGATGAAATCATGAGCTAATTTGATGGGAGATTGCTTAGCATTGATGAAGTGGCTAAGACAATTTTTAGGAAGATCGTTATGTTAAACTCTTTGACTAAAGGATTGACTAAATCCTCAACTTGCCAAATGGAATGTTGTAGAAGTTGGTTGTACCATTATAATACATCACCAGTGAAGGTTTTAACTATGTTTTTAGTTGTGGAAAAATTATTGGTTTGGATCCACTCTTTGTAAATATTACCAAAGTTTTTGAGAAATGAGGCAGGGTCTTTAGTCCCATCATACTTGAGAGTTGGGGATATGTTACCAATATCAGTGGACACAATGAAGGGAGCTAAAGTTTAATTTTAAATAGTTTGAAGAATTTTTTTATTCATTATTGGTTGAGGAATAACATTTCCTAAAGCATCTCTAAGAGGTGGAGGAATATAATTAGGATTAACTTGAGGATGGATAGTAATAGGTTGATTGGGCATATTGATTAAATGACATGGTAGTTGAATCCTTTGAGAGGTGCTAGAGGTTTGTAGTATGTTCATTTATTGTATGACTTATGCAAGGAATTGAGTCATATAAATAGGTTGTTTGGTGTTTATAGAAGCACTCCTTGAATCAATTTTATGGGGAGGGTTATTACAAGATGGATTATTAGTGGGATTATTAATTAAAATTGTGTAAATGGCTCCTACATTAGTTTGAAAATTTTGAAGATGGGAATTATCTTGATAGGTATATAAAATATCAAATCCACCTAATTAATCTTGAGGTTTGATTTGAACCATGTTGAAATCCATAGATGGAGGGGAAGAGGTGCCCCAAGAGTGATGTTTCTCTTAGGAGGAAAAGAGAGGGAGAAATGAATAACCCATATAGTATCTAAATGCATTCAGTTTCTCTAATAAAATTTTAATAGGGAACCTCATGATGATTTGAAATAAATGAAAAAAATTCTAAGGACGAGAAATAGAGAACTAAGTCGAATAAATATAGAAATTAGTAAGAGTACAGAGAAGATTGGGTTGACCTAGTGCTATTATTTGACTGGAAAAAGAGATACAGGGTCAATTGGGTTGACCTAGTACTATAGGCAAGTGTAAAAATAATATATAAGATATTATGTCGAGCAAAATGACTATCTACTAAAAATAGGGGAAAAGATTGTAATTAATTTTGAAACTAATAAATGAGAGGAAAGACACAATCAATTGGGTCAATGAGGATGATCCAATCGAGGCACATATCACAAAATATTGCACCAACATTGCCCAATGCAAGTTTTTGTAATAGAACATACAATTTGAGTAAAGAGAAAGCATTCAACTCAGAAGATAAATTATAACCAAGTCATCATCTTTAATGTTGTTAGATTATTGAGAGTATGATTTTAAGTGTGACAGGAAGATGGCTCTAAGTAAGGAACTAGAAAGGAATATATGGATGTTTTCAGGATGTTTTAGGCTGAAAGAGATTTATGTTGGTAATGGTAGTTGCTCGGTATTGGGGCATACCCCCTCACTTTACACACTATAGTGATAAGGGTGTCAAGTGCTTTGCCAACATATACCATTAATCACATGTTTATACTTGGATAAAAAACCAAGTAAGCCTCCCATTTGGTGATGAAATCTGAGTAGGTAGGCCTTGGGTAGACAATTTTTTAATGCATTTTAAGATTATATGATTTGTTAGTATGTGCAAAAAAGATAAAAATAGTGCAACTAAATGATATATTAAAAAACCACCTAATTAGACTATATGATCTATTCTAAGCATGCAAGCAACTAATAGTGAAAATGTGAAGTAATTACTAGCATATAAGATGTTATTTCCAACTTTGAAACACAATACAATGTTGGTTGAGATGATATTATACATAGATATTACAATACATAGTTGATAGTGTTGCTAATGTACTTTTGAAGCAAGGGTTTATTAAGAACTGTGTTGAAAATGGAGATCTAGTATTTTAGACAAAAGATAAAATACATAAATAGGTTGATAGGGTCAACCTAGTTTGCTATATAAGGGTAGTTTTAAAGATTACAAATTGTGAAAAACAAAACTATAATGAATAATAAAAATGATAGAGAAAGAGAGAAAGGAACCTTGGTGGGTTAGAAGATCCAGAGGAATATGAGATTGTTGTTGAAGTGCCTTGATTTTTAGTTGCAAATTTTTCCAACCATATTGACTAGGTCAACCTAGTTCTACAGTTCCCTATTTGTTGAATCCTGTGAAGAATATTATGCCAGCAGTGTCAACCTAGTATGTTTTCTAGAAACTTGGAAGTGTATTGTGACGATAGGGTTGACCTAATATCTTATTTAGAAGTGAAAACCTATATTATGTCAACCTATTCAACCCAATAGCCTATATTTGATGAAGGCCTGCACATATAGAACATAGTCATTTTGACATGACTTTCTATTAAACCTACACATAGAAGTTATAAACTATACCGACATTATCAACCTAGTATCGTAAATATAAAAAAAACTAATAAATAAAAAAATAGAAATTAGAAAAATGTGAAATAAAACTTGCAAAGGTTAGATTCACATTGATTTCACTAGAATGTATGCCATCAAAAATGCATCATGTCTATAAATCAATCACATCTCGAAGAAGATAGATCATACTTACACTTTTGATTGGGGATATATTAGATAATTGGGAACATAACTAAAATGGGGATTTAATAAACCCAATTATGGGATCTCTTATCATAATAAATAATACTATGGAGGGTTTTAAAGCCTCCAGTCAAGCATAATCACACAATAACCCTAATTAGGTCTTATGTTTTCATATTCATTAAACTAATAAAAGTAAAGTATAATCTAGTGTTCACTAAAGCTTTTACCACAAACTGAGGTTAAGAAACAAAAAAAGTAGACATGCATAGAAGGCATATACTCATGTCAGTGTATATGAAATTCTAATTTATGGAAGATAAGTACAAATGCATATCTATCTACTGTTACAAAAGAGGAAAAAAGTTAGGAATACTAACCTTTGAAGATGAACCCATTGAGCCTCAATATATCTTTTGGCCAAAGTGCTTCACAAGAGGTTGTTATGGTATGTAAGAATAACAAGGATAAATCAGCTCTAGGGTATACAACCTATCAATGCATCTAAAATACTTCTACATAAGACAAGATTTGTATCTCTAAAGAAATTATGAAACCCTAAGCTTGCTCCTCAAGTATAATGGTGGATAAGCATATGTGTAATAACAATTGCTTCTTATTCATTTGTAAATACTGATGAAATGAACTTGTATATATAGGTATATTTAAACCTAAGCCCTTCTAAAAATTTTGGTCGATAGGGTCAATGCATTTAAGCTATTACTGTTATGGATAAAAATTTACTAGGTCACAAGCTAGGTCAACTAAGAGCTGACCTAGACCCTAAATGAATTTTACTCACAATAGTACAGGGTTGACCCAGTTGACCTAGTATTGTAGACTATCAAAAGGTGCTTAATGTGTGGAAAAGAGGAATTTAATGTAATAAAAAAACTAGAGGAGAGTCAAAAGAGGAGTAATATCTTAGGGTAATGTTAATAGGAGCTGGTTGGATTGGTAATAAGTGGAAATAAGGTACAACAATCCTATGAAGCACCAATGGTCTTCCCATCACTTTCTTAGTGTACTTTTTAAGGCATTCATTTAGAGAGATTGAGACTCAATAGGTTCTTACAAGATAGAAAGCATAAATACTTGATAAAATTTCAAAATATTATGTATGTATAGTGTCTTCTAGAGATAAAATAGGTTACAAAATTGTGTTGAGATAGTCAACCCAATTTTCTATAGGGTTTTAGTTTTTTAGAGTTTAAATTTGTGGAAAAAAGACTATAAATAAAGATTAAAAACTATAGAGAAGGTAATAATAAACATTGGTAATTGTGAAGATGCTTAGTTTGAAAATTCATGATGTGTTTCTCAAATTTTGATTCTTATATTATGCGAATAGATTTGACTGGGTCAACACATTTTACAAAACTTGTGTGCTAAAAATAATCTATGAATAAAGTTGACTAGTTTGAATGAGTCTAAAAACCTATGATTGAATAATAGAACAAAATTGAGCTAGTCAATCCTGTCACTTATATTTGAAGAAGACTTGCATAGAGAGAACAAAGTTAATTTGGAGTGACTGTGTGTTAAACCTGCACACAGAATGTTAGACTATATCAACATGTTTGATATTATGAAAATAAAAATATATAAGATGATAAAAAAAAGAATGTTTGAAATAAACCATGAAAGGGTTAGATTCACATCAAGTTCACCAGAATGTATATAATGGGAAATGTAGCTAATTTAAAAATCAATCCTAGATTGGAGAGGATAAATCATACTTACACTTCTGTTTATTGGTACATTTACATAATCTGTGTCATGACCAAGACAAATCTACTAGACCTAACCAAGGGATACCTTACCATAATAACATTACTAGAGAGTCCTCCAAAGACACTAATTAATAAACACCATGTGATAAGCCTAGTTAGGTCCTATGTTTTCTATATTCCCAAAATAAATACAAAGTAAAGTAAAATCTAACCTAATGCTCATAAAATCATGTGGCACAAAATGGGGATAATAAACATAAAATTAAACATGCATAGAATTATTATTATTAAGTTATGTATATAGAGATATATAACCCTAATGCTTGGAAATAAAAATAAATTCAAAATCCATTACTTATGATACTTCTATATAACAAAGTAGAGGAGTAAAGTTAGAGATACTTACCTTGAAGATGAACCCATTGAGACTAAGTCCCTTGTCAATGGTTATTTCCAAGAGATTATTGTGTATTATTGAATAATTTAAGGATGGATAATGGAATATAGTTTAGCCAAGGACCTCCTAGTGAATCTCAAGCTCTCACAAGATAAAGGTTCTCTCTAAGTGTAAACCTTAAGCAAATAACTCCTCAAGTAGAATGGTCAGAAAGAATATTGTAAAGAAGCATAAATGAATCATTAAATCTTATCTCTCTCTCTCTCTCTCTCTCTCTCTCTCTCTCTCTCTCTCTCTCTCTCTCTCTCTCTCTCTCTCTCTCTCTCTCTCTCTCTCTAAAATGGTAGAAATAATGTGCATATATAGGTTAATATAACACTAAACCTTTCCATGAGTTTAGCCAAAAGAGTCAGCCCAATTGACCCTGTATTGTTAATTTATAAAATCAAATTAAGTTCTAAACTAGGTCAACTAAGGCCAATAGAGTCCCATAACATTATAAATATATATTAAGTACAGGGTCAGCCTATATTGACTTTGTAGAGTAAATATTAAAATGGGTTTTTGGCTTAGATAGGCACTGAATAAGGTGGTGAATTACTTGGAGGAGTATATAAGTAAGGAGTCAAATCTTAGGGAAGTGTATAAGATATGGCTATGTAGATTTCAAGTGGTGGTATAAGTGATAACAACATTATGAATCACCAATGGTGTTCCCACCCCTTTTCCAGTGCACCCTTTAAAGCATGCACTCAGAGAGATTGAGACTTGACAGGTTCCTGTAAGAGAAAAAATGTCAATAATTGATGAAATTTGAAAATATTATGTGTATGCAATGTCAAGTAATAATTTATACATCTACTTTTTACATTTCATATATGTAATTATGTTTTGTCTCTCTCTCCCTGTGTATTATTTATCATGGTCAAGTAGGACAAGTTTGTAATTAATAAACTCAAATGCATTATGTTTCCATCCACTTATAGTGGACCTATCTAAATTAATTTTATTATCATTTTCATTTATCTCATCATGTACAGTCATCTCTTTCACTTAATTTAACTATAATATGGTTTGAAAATTCAAAACAAATATGTTTGAAAGCTAAGTATATCTCTTATTAGTATTTTCCCAAAATTATACTTTTGTATATTTAAAACTTTTTCAAAATCAAAATATGTGATTATTATGCATCTTTAGAATTCTAATATTCTCTATTTTTTCACCTATAATTAGTATACATTTTAATATCTTTGATAAAAAATAGGGTGAAATAACTAGAAACAAAACCAAATCAAGAACCATGCCTTTTAGAGTAGATGCCTTTTCCTCAACCACTATCCCAATGATTCCATTTAATTTCCACCACCTGAAATTGAAGGTAACATTCTTGAGTAATGTAAAGAGCTTTTTAGTTTTATCAAGGTTAATTTGTTTGCACCATTTGATACATCATTAAATAAAAATTTATAAAGGTATAAAGAGAATATAGTGGTCAAACTGAAGTGTTTAGTTAATCATTCTAGTAAAAAAAATCACAAAAAAATTGCACTACCCTAGATGGTACAAAAAACAAATCATATGAAAACCATTCTAAGGGAAAAAAATGAGCATACTAAATATTTTCATCTACATTTTTTATGGTATGGATGTTACCTCAAGGAAAATTATTATGGAATAATATTTTAAGCTTCACAATATACAAAATAATGTAATGGTTGACATAACATGAATACATATAGAGTCTAAAACTCATCAATGGTACCATTTGATGATGAGTGACAAGAAAGGGTAAGTGCATAGATTGGATGAATTTAGTTAAAACATAGTAGTCTACTATGAGTAGCCATGGAAGGAAACTTATTTTTCATAATTAACAATTTTTTAAAAAAATGTATTTGAATATAATTTTGGGCATATGAGATTGGAAATTTGAACTCTAAAATTGACACCTTACCAAAAACTACAATTTTACATCAATTAAAAGAATGACCAAATTAAGCACAATATTTTTTTATTGGAACCATGTCCAATTAGGAATACTATTTGAAAAACACTACAGATTGATCAATATTTGATTCAAAACTTAAAGGTTTTTATTTACAAGGTCACGAATTTCAATGGAGATTAAGTGGTTCGAATTTCATGATTTAAAACAATATAGAATTTAAGGAATTACTATTTTTAGACTACATTACTTAAATTAAAATTTGTGACACTTCTATTGGGTTTTAAGGGGTCAAAATCCATCGAGTAGAGATTTGTGTCATCTTACCATGTTCTTCTCATTCTTAGATTTCCAATGATTCATACGGGGATTCAATTGGAACTACAGTGCAAAAGTTATGGCTCCCAAAATTTTTATCATCAATTAGTGTAGAACCATCACCTGAATTGTTGCCCAGATCATTACTCCCTCCTTGAGAAGCAATGGCCCCCATTACATCAATATTCCTTATTGGGTGTGGTATTTGTGTCTTAATTTGATTCTCTATGAGCCACTCACCTTGGTGGCTAAGATGGCCCCTTTTGACCACCTGATAAAGCACTATAGAGCCTCTTCTTGTTGCCTTCATCTAGGTGTCCACAATCTGATCTTGCTCCACTAGAGAAAAACTCTACTGATCAAGCTCATCAATGTCTAGTTGTTCTGCTATGACTGAAGTGTCCAATAAAGGTGGATGATATGGTTTGAGGAGATCCACATTGAATATTGGATGCAGACTAAGGTAGGGTGGTAGGTTCAACTCAAAAGCATTTTCTCCAACTTTTTTAGTGATGGTGTAGGGACCATATCGTAGATGCTAAATTTTTCTATATGGGCCTGCAAGTCATTCTTTTGAAGTTGCAACCAAACCTTATCACCCATAGAAAAATGGTGTGTAATCTTATGTTTTTCATAGCTTTGCTTATACTTCTGATTCATCTTCTCCAAGATGTCATGAACTTGTTGTTGGATGTGATGTATTTGTTAAATGAAATTTGTTGCTTTTGCTACCTCAAATCTTCCATGAGGTGTGTATTCCATGGTGGAGAATGGAATGGATATATCAATTGGTGTCATGGGTTGGAACCCAAATCATACTTGAGATGGATTGTGCTTGGTCAAGCTGTGTCAAACCTGATTATATCTATATTGTATGAAAAGAAGCCCCTCATCCCATGTGTGTGGATATTTGGAGTGATACATCTGAATCATGTGAACAATCAAGTGGTTCGCCACTTTTGTTTGACCATCAATCTATGGATGGAAATCTATGGACTTCATCAAATTGGTATCCATCATCTTCCATAGACTAGACTAGAAGATGCTCAGGAACCTGCTATCTTGATCTGAGACAATGGACTTGGGGAGACCAAAATGGAACTAGACATGACTAGAATATAGTTGAGCAGTTTCTTTAGCATATATATTTTTCTTACAAGTAATCATGACAGTTTTTGAAAAATGATCAACTACAACAAAAATATAGTCCTTTCCATGTTTTGAAGTGGGAAAACCTAAGAGAAAATCCATTGAGATATATTCCCAAGGCTTGGTTGGTTTTGGAAATGGCATGTACAATCCTTGCTTCTTATTTATTAGCTTGGCTATCGCACATGGGGTGCAAAATTTTAGGTACCTTTCCACATCCTTTCACATATGGAGCCAATAAAAGTGTTTTTGAAAAACTACCAATGTCTTTTCTACTAAAATGTGCTTCCTATATCATCTTCTATTGCTCTACAGTTATAACACAGATGTGCCCCATATGATAGAGGACATTATCTTTCAAATATAAATAAAAAGCATGTTTACCTTCTTCAAGTACATGATATGTATCAGGAAAGGTATGATCTAATTCATACAAAGCACCCCAGGTGATAGTCTCATGTCCACACAGGTCAAGAACTATTGTGAGTACAGTAATTGGTGGGTGGCATAGATAATCTGTGGCCATATTTGAGCTCCCCTTTTTGTGTTTGATTATCAAATGGAATTGTTGCATATATGTGGACCAATTTTGGTGCCTCTCATTTTGTAGTTTTCTCTACATCTAGATGAATTCTAATGGTCTATGGTCAGTATGGATGATCATCTCTTTCCCCAAGATGTAGTGTTTCTATTACTTGTAGGCTTGCACAATAGCATAGAGTTCCTTGTCATATGTCAGATATTTCTTGACTGTATCGGTGAAAGTTTCAATATCATATGCAACAGGATGGCTATGTTGTATGATGATAGCTCCCATAGCATATTCAGATGCATCTGTCATCAACTCGAAAGTTTGATGCAAATTTGGCAAGGTAAAAATAGGGGATGAGGAAAGTTTATTCTTAAAAATTTCAAACGCCCTTTATTGTATTTCAACCCATTGAAATGTATATTTATCTCCTCCTTTAGTCATTTGGTTTATTGGCCAAGCAACATGTGAGAATCCAAGAGCAAACCTATGATATAAATTTTCAAGACCCAAGAAGTTGTGAAGTTCTGTGAGGGTCCTTGGTGCAGGCCATTCTCAAATAACCCAAATCTTCACTGGATTGACATGGACTCCTTCCTCATTAACAACGTACCCTAGGTACTAAATTTATTTCATTTTTAATGTATATTTGTTGAGATTTACATATGACTTCTGCTCTCAAAGAGTTTGAAGCACCTTAAAAACATGTTGCAGATGTTCCTCCCATGTTTTGTTGTAGATGAGTATGTCATCTAGGTAGACAACCATGAATGAGGTTTTGAAGGGTCACATGATGTCATCCATCATCCTCATAAAGGTTTTAGGTGTTTTAGTTCAACCAAAAGGCATAACCAACCATTTAAATACCCCTTCCTTATATTTTAATGTAGTCTTCCAAACATCGATGGTATTGATGGGAATTCGGTGATAGCTAGATTTGAGATCAATTTTGGTGAAAAAATTCGCACCATGGAGTTGGTCCAATAGGTCATCAATCTTATGGAGGGGGTAGAGATTATTCATAGTGATTTTATTTAGGGATCGATAGTCAATGCAAAGCCTCCATTTTATTTCTTTGGTGCCAAGACACTCAGGCTACCATAGGGTGAAGATCTTGGCTTAATGTGACCCTTTTGGATCAATTCTCGAACCTATCTTTTTATCTCATCATTATCCAAAATTGATCTATGATACATAGGACTGTTATGAAAATTTTATCCTGAGATCAAATCAATAGAATGTTTTACCTATAAATGTAGTGGAACTCCTGTGGGTGACTTGAATAAGTCATCATATTCTCCAATTATTTATCCCATATGCTTTTATTGTTGTGTTGATTGTGTAGTCAAGACTAAAACATCAACCTTGTTGGATTTCTATGGTTTGACCACCATGAGAATGAATTACTTTGTCTTCTCCACCAATCTCTTACATTACTTGGCACTAATCAGGGAGACAAATGTGGAAGGTGGTACCTCTGGTACCCTATAGCTCTACACTATAAGAGTGAGGGTGATTCTTCATGTTCATGATTCATAGATTCCTTGTCGATCATACATGAATGGCTGACCAGGGAGTACATCACAAACATCTAGATTGACTACATCACAAAAGACTTCATCTTGGAAAGGTTTTATTACATATGAAATAAGGCATTGATGGGTGACACAGAGGTCTCTCCCTGGGCTCAACCATCTAATAATGTATGGCTTTGAGTGAGGCTTCATGGATAGATTTAGAATTTTCACAACTTTAGTAGAGAGCAAATTATTTTGACTCCCACTATCAAGAATGAAATGCAGAGGCTTACCTTTTACACATAATTTGGAGTGAAACAATCTTTCCTTGTTATCTAGCCTTTTCTCATAGGTCTATGATGAAGTAATGATGGTATTAGGCTCATCATTATAATCTCTTCTTCATCCTATTTGACTGTAGGTTATGTATGAGACAGAGAAGTAGATGTCACATATTGTGACTTAGAAAATAGTGACTTGATAGCTCAACATTATTCTTTGGAGTGAGTTTCAATTTTGTGGTAATCACACCATTTTCTAGTCTTCCCCTTCTGGGGTTTCTTACCTTGAAACTCCTTTCACTTCCAATTTTGGCCTCATGTTTTACCATCCTTGTCACTTTTCCATTTCAAAGGCTAACTCTTCGTATTCTTTCTTCCATGCTTCTGCTCAATCTTCATTAGGAACTTGTATGCCTCACTGAGGGTTTTCAAATTGAAGAGATCCATTTTCCCCCATATGTACCATTTTAGTCCACCATGATATTTGAGAGTTTTATATTTCTCACTTTCTTGGATGCCCAATCTTGCAGATAGAGAATGAAAAATGTCAGTTTAATCTTAAACAGATCAGTGCTTACCTTGGTAAAGTTGTTACCACTGTATGTACAGATCATCATATGCTCCAATGGGATAGTATTCTTCCTTTACCACTTCCATGAAATCATCCCAGGTGGGTTCCACCTCAAGGCCAATGTCATCTATATTGAACCTCTTTTTGTACACTTACCACCAATTTTTCATGAGAAATGATGCTTTCAAAAGAGCAAAAGTGATCTTTTCTCCATTGGTGAATTTATTTATAGAAAAGTAGGAAGAAAATTGATCCAACCAATTTATAATACATCAACATTGATTTTGCCTTCAAATGTAGGGATATCGAGATTCACCTAAACCTTGATGGGTGTTGGGGCACTGAAAGGATGTTCCATGGATGAGGAGTCAAGAAGTGTAAATGAGGACCAAAATTTGCCATCAAGAGTTGTTAGACAATTTGGGTGAATTGTTATAGCATCTATGCTTATTGCCATTGGAGGGATTCATTCACCGTTTCCTTTAAGGTATTGAATGTATCAATGTTGTATACCATTTGAAGTCATTTGGAGTGAATAGGTGGATAGTTTAGATGCTCTATTATTTTCCACCTAAGCTTCTTGTAGCCTGACCTTGTCCTCAGGATCATACACTCTCAAGACAAACCACTTTGATACCACTGATCTAAAACTTGGAAGTTTTGATTGATATATATTTTAAGAACTCAAAAATATCATAGTAATAATGAATTCTCTAAGAAGAGATGTTTTATTAATCAAGATTTCAATACAACTATATGCTTATCTCTGGGAAGAGATGTCTAATTTTCACTTTTGGGTTACATATCCATTTATATAAATTTTAAAAGTATGAGTAGGATGTGTAAGGTCACCAATCTCAAGGGAGATTAAGTGTTTCAACTTACATGATTTAAAACAATACAAAACTCAAGGAATTACTATTTTTAGAAACTTACTATTTTTAGACTGCACTATTAAAATTGAAATTTAGGGAATTCCATTGGTTTTTAGGGGGTCAAAACACCACTGAGAAATCTCTATGCCATCTCACGACATTATCATCATTCTTAGCTTTCTAATGGTTCAAACGAGGATTCAATTGGAGCTATGGTGAAAAAGTTATGGCTCCCAAAAGTTCCATCATCAATTGGGGTAGAACCGTCACCTGAATTGTTGCCTGAATTGTTTCCCAGATCAATATTACTCTACAACTAGTAGATTCATACAATGTCAAGTTATGGTATAGATATATAGAAATGTGAGTAATAACATTGATATAAATGGAACCAACTCTTTTAATCCTTTTAAAATGACATGTATTTATCCTCAATAAGATTTTGATAAAAGAGTGAAATTCATTTGTTGGCATTGTGATAGAAAATGGTCTAGAGGTCATAAGTGTGCTAATGGTGAGAAAATACTAATGGTTATTTAAAATGAGGTTTTTGATGAGGAAGGAACCAATAGTGGAACAATAGCATGAAAATTTTATGGAGGAAGAAAGCATTAATATAACTTCATCCATTATATTAGATAATAACACCATAAACACTAAAAAAGTTTGGTTATATTAAATATATGAAGGTAAAAGTTTTTTTCAATTAAGGTGTACTCATTAGTCTATTAACTCAAAATTATCTAATGAGATTAGCTTATTTATGTATCCCATATTCAATTTTTAAGTATTGAGCGTTGATATGAAGTAAATTTTATGTGTGGCTGAATGTAATCATATCATACACTCAATAGGTGACTATCAAATGGATTAAAAAAATCATCCTAATCAAAGGAGAAAATGTTTGGATTTCAATGGATTAAATTGTTGGGAACAATGTCTTCCTATTTTTATGATCTATTCATGGTTTTCAATATGAATATAAATTTTGAAAACTAAGTGGGATGCAATAAACACCAAGCCAAATTAAAATCTCTCATTTGATGGAGAAATTTCTTAAGAAAAGATATTATGGCATGATGACACAACTACATTTATTTGAAGCACATGATGTATCAAATGATACTGACAATATATTTAAGATATTATTTAACACAATAAAAAAATATTTTAACAGCTAAAGGTCCTCAAAAAATTCATAGATCATGGTCATGTAATTATATTAAGTCCAATAAAAATTCCTCATAAGATCTTATCTGAAATGGTTAGTTCATGGAAATTTTGATTTCTTCACGAATTTTGAGTAATTAGCTTGTTTTTCTCAATTGTCCCTAAATACATGAAAAAATAGATAAATTAATTAAAAAATAGATTTAAAGTAACTAAAAACAATAATCAAATCATAAAATAGGTACATAATGCAAACCATGTTTGATAACAAAGTTCACCCATATTGGGATACGTCTCCAATTTGGAAAAGTAATCTAACTAATCAATTAATGATGTAAACACACTTGTACAATATTTTTTACATAAAAATAAAAAAATTGGTCTATAAATAATATATGTCGCTACCTATAATAAGTCTTGGGATGCCTTTGATTTGATCCTCCAAGAGCCTTATCATTTCAAAACTTCTATTTGCTTGTCTTCTGCTTTAAAAAATGGATAAAAACTTTTATTTTAAATATAATTTTCCTCATTTTATAATGTTTTTGAACTCCCTAGTTCTTTGGTCAAGTCTTAATAATTTTACCATGGAATGAAGGGTTTTAATTCCTCTTATAATGTCTTTCTTTTAGCTTAGAGGACTAAGTTTCAATGGATAAATACCAAGTCTTTGTTATGATTGCCAAATGTGGACATAGTAAAGCTGGTAAGACCCAAAAATGGGTCATGGAAGGTGTTAAGGTTGAATATATACCTTCCATGTCTTGATTTTTGGCTAATATAAATCACATTTCATGAGTTTAGTCCCACATTTGGTAAAATGCATAATAAACAAAGATTTACAAGGCATGCTTGTTTCCTTGTTACTCAGTCTTAAGGCAATGACTCTAGTCCCACATTTACTAGAATTGATAACAAACGATAGTTTAAATAATAATCTCCATGCCATTTCATTCAGTCATAAGACACCATCCCTTTGCTAAGAACTCAATCTTAGGCTTCATTAAACTCGATTGGTGCTTACCATATCTTTTTAAGCAATGTGGTGGCTTGAGATATTTCCACATGGTTTTAGGTGCTAAGATTTGAAAATAAGATAAATTATAATCTGATATTAGTTGTGGTGAATCTTGTAACATATTTTATATGGTAAAACACTTCTATAGTGTTATGAAGAAAGGTTGTATGGTTTCACTCATTACAAAACATCAAATACTATGGTCCCCCAACCATCAAATAGTGTGGGCCCCACACCTAACATATATGCTTGTCAAAGACCAAATCCAAACAAACCCCTTTGCATTCTCTCTCTACCACATGTCACCATATGTTTGGTCAACGTGTCAAGGTATGATTGGACCACTTGTGAAATTCCGTATAATATGATAATGTCAACATTGTACCTTGTCCATATTGTTTTACATGTTTAGCTTTAGATTCAGTAGGGCATAACTTTTGCATATGATGGTGGATTGAATCTATTTAAATTATGTTTAAAATATTTGAAAGTTATCTCTAGTGTGGATATTTTTAACATGATTTTAAATCATTTGATTGGATCCTCCTAGATACAAATCAAAGCTTATTTCTATGATTCCTATGAATAGATGTTAAAATTTGAAAAAGTAGTCACACAAATGAAGAACTCAAGAATTGTTCATCCAATTAAAAGTGATTATTCATCTTTGATGGATTTGGTTAAAATAAGGATTAGTCATGAGAATTTTCCTAGATTACAGGGAACTCAATAAGATCACTCTCAAAGATATGTTTCATATTCCTATCATTGATGAATTATTGGATGAATTGAGATGTGTTTATTTATTTACTAAGTAATTTTTTTGTTTAGGGTATAATTAAATTCAATTAAAGGAGGATGATATTCATAATACTACTTTAAAGACACACAAGGGTCATTATATTTTGTTATTTATGTCATTTGGTCCTTCTAATTCTCTATCTAGTTTTTAGAGAAAAATGTATTCATTTTGTCACTTATTACTTCAAAAAAAAATTGGTGTTCTTTGATGACAACATAATCTATAGTAAAACATAGGAATAAAAAAATTAATGTGTAGATAATACATTACAAACATTGAAATATAATCAAAGTTATGAAATAAAATCCAAATTTGCATTTGGGGTGAATGATGTGGAATACATAGAGAATCTAGTGTCACATGAATGTATTGAAGTGGACCCTTAGAATATTTAGCTATCAAATATTGGCCATAACCTTAAAATGTCAAAGTCTTAAGAGGAATCTTTTGTTTTATAGCTACTTAAAATAGTTTTTCAAAACTATGCTCGTAGAGTGGCACCCCTAACAACATTATTAAATAATAATTTATTTCAATGGTCAAATTTGACAACCCAAACATTTTATCAACCGAAACAAACTCTTTTTTCAACCACTATGCTAGCTACCTCTAACTTATGTATGAAATTTGTGCTTGAATGTGATTTTTTCAAACATAGAGTTGGGGAATTACTAATGGAATAGGGGTTTCGCTTAGAATTTAATAGTCTACAACTCAAATTAAATAAATGGGTAAGGTCCACATATAAGAAGTAAATGTTAGTGATTATTCATATAGTCAAAAAATGATTTCATTATCTCAGTGGAAGGTGTTTCAATGTTAATACAAAATCATGGGAATTTAAATTATATTTTGGATCAATAATTATCTCTTGAGGAGAAAAAAAATGGGTCATAAATATTCTAAGGTATGACATTGATATTATTTTATTAAAAAAATGAAAATATTTCAGCTAATGTCCTTTCTCAACATTAAATAGAGGAATCAAAAATTTGAGCTATTTATTTATAACAACCTGAATGGGTAGCTTTATCATGGGTAGAGTGGAAACAGGACACTCCAACAAGGAAATTCATACAAAAAAATTAGTAAAACACATATTCATTAGATAAGTATGTTTGAAAATGAGTCTCCATGTAATATGAATACATGATCATTTTGTGTATAGATTTAGAGATAAAATATAGCATATTGTCTCAAATACACAACTCACACATAAGAAGACATTATACGTATTTAAATACCTATCACCATATAAATTTTTTTTAGAAGACTTGAAGGTGATGCATATAAATTTGTGTCTAAATGTTTGACATGTCAAAAATTAATAAATAAATAAGACTCCATAGCTCTCACAACCATTAACCATTCTAGGGAAACGTTGGGAGGAAATATTGATGGGATTAATTATAGGTTTACCTCATTAAAACAACTTGTATGTGATATTGGTGGTTTTAGATAGGCTCACTAAGTATGCATATTTTCATGGATATTCTCATCCATTTCAAGCTATTGTAGTGGCATAGGTTTTAATGGAAAAGGTTTTAAAAACACATAGGATTTCGAAAATCATTTTGAATGATCATGATCATATCTTCACTAGCATATTTTAGACTAAACTATTTGATATGTGGGACACAAAACTCTAACACAAATCATCTTATTATCTGTAATTAGATGGACAAATATAAATTGTGAATAAATCCCAAGAAGGATATCTACATTGCTTTGCCTTATAAACACAATCATAATGGTCCAAATGGTTTTGAAAGCAATATGATGGTATAACATATCATTTCACAGAAGGACAAATATGCCTCCTTTAGAGGCTATCTATGGCTACCCCCCACATTCTACTACATGTTATTTGTAGGGTCATTTGAAATCCCATAGAGTCAAGGACCATAGTGAACACCAAAAAGAAATATTTCAATTCCTTAAGGAGAATTTGATTTTTGGTCAGAATAAGATGAAGAAACAATCATATTAAAACTAATTTTGAGGCATTTTTAATGTACTTGCCCAATGATCAACACAATAATTTTGGAACATTGGACATGTGATTTTCCTTTGTTACATAGAAAGAAATAATAAATTAAAATAACACTTTTGTTATTATTTATTTTATTTTCTATTTTCATGAAATATAATCTCCTTACCTTGTATCCCTTTACATCGTGATTATTACCAAAAATACATAAGTTAAAAATGTCAATTGGATAAATGATTAGTCATGGAAATCATTTGGGTAAATGAATAAAATATACATAAGTAAAACTCCCGCTAAAATTAATAACTAATTAGAATTTATTGTGAAAGTCACCAACTTAAAATAAATAAATACATGGTTGGGTTTTAATTGGTTTAATCATATATTGTTAATAATTGCGAGATGTTGATGACTTATTAGGAATTATACTCATCAAAAGCTTTGGCAATGGTAAAAAAGGGTAGAGAGTGAGAAGTTTGAAGTGGTTAATTACATTCATCAATCTTCCATCTACTAACAAATCCTTACAATAGTTGTGTGGTAAATTTGGTCCCTTATTACTGAATGTACATTAATAAATAAAAAAATCTATTTGGGTAAATGATTACTCATGGAGTTTATTTGAATACGACTAAAATATATAGGAGTAAAAAACTAACTAAATTTAATATTTAATTAAAATTTCACATGAAAGCCACCAACTTAACATTAAAAATACATGATTGGGTTATAATTGGATTAATCGCACATTGGTAATAATTGGTAGATGATGATGGCTTATTAGACACTACATTCACAAAAATAATTTTTAATGGGGAAGGAGGCTAGAGAGTGATAATCTCGAAATGATGAGTTACATTCCCCATTCCTTCCCCTATTAAAAAAATATTATAATGGTTATATGCAAAAATGGGTCCCCTTATCTTATCATTATTACCAAAAATAAGTGATTAATAATTGTCATTTAAGTAAATGACTACTCATGGAAATGATTTGGATAAATGACTAAAATATAAACAAAAAAAACTTACACTAATATTAATATCTAATTAATATTACTCTTGAAACCTTTCAACTTAATATTAAAAATAAAAATACATTAATAAATTGTAATTGAATTAATCTGACATTGATAGTAATTGAAAAATGATGATATTAAAAACTAGTTGAGATTTCTCTCAATATATTTTTTTATCAATTACAAATACTTATTTTATTTAATAAAACACCTTACAATATATATAATATATTATTATTTTATCAATAAAAATTAACACCAATCAATAATCCCACAAATATCTCTATCTTAAAGAATCTCCCACAAACCTATCTTCTTCTATATTGTTTTAACTCATCTACATATCATATTATTGTTAAACAATTATATAACTAGATTTTTATTACAACACTTATATCATAATATAATTTCGCCCATACGTTATAATATATCGGCTGCGTAGCTTTCCTTCAATAGTAGTCGCCGATAGTTGGGAAAGGGAAGTGATTTACATCGTTAATTCGATTTCGATTTAAAGCAAAAAAATATTTTAACACCGATGGTAAGAACGAGTTTGGAGTACCGCAAGTACCGCAAACCATGCTGTTTTCCATATTGGAAGTTTCGTTAAGAAGAAATCTGTTTAACGGTGTGCGGCGTAAGAGAGTGCAGGATAATGATGCTCCAAAGAAAAGTCCGCTGTCGTACAACTATGGATGGTTTTCCAATTTAATAGACGATTCGGGGCTGGGGTCACCGTGATTTCCCAGACAGAGAGAGAGAGAGAGAGAGAGAAATATCAAGAACTTGGCTGAGGAGAGATAACATCAGAAAGATTCCTAAACGAAAGGAACCGCGACTGAAGTTGACTTGGAACGAGAAGAAGTGACCTGCCATTATCATGGCTTGCGTGTTCCTGTTGGGAAATTTCTTGTCGACAACAAACGTAGCTATTCTGGTATTTGTATCTTTCTCGGCAACCTTCTTAACTTTACGCGAGGCCACTCATTTAGGCTAAGATTCGCCGTCGACATCCAGGAAAGATTGTTTCCGACAGTGTTGCCGACTTGGAATTGACTACATTTTATCTAGATTTTTTATTTTTATTTTTATTATTGGTGGTGGTTGTGGGACTTTGCCTGATCTGGTTTTCTGAGAAAAGATTACAAAAAATTGGAAACTGCCGTCATTTTTTATTTAAAAATAAGAACTACATCAATAACGTTACATATCTTGTGTGCAGGTGGAGCGGGGAGGGTGTTGTGGTAGAAAATGAGAGTTTAGGAGTCAAATAATAGAAAATGAATGTTTAGCACATATGGTTGGTTAAATTTGACATCGGACAAGCAGTCAACAAATTTATGTTTGCTGATTATAATATGTTCTTTCATTATAAGTTGCACGGCTTTAAATTTGGCTTACTTATTATCATAAAAAAATTAGTAAAAACAAATTTTAAAAACAATATTTTTAATGTAATAATTATAAAAATATTTTCTAACAGTTTTCATTAGATCTATTATATTTTTAATCATAGTGTATATAAAAATTGGCAGCCCTATGTTACATTAGTAAGTTCGAAGAGAAGGTGGTATAAAAAGATTTCAAAGTGTTCTATTGCTAAACACATGAAAACGTGTAAACGAATATCAAATTTTAAACTTTATAGTCTCTGCATGTTACTTTTAATTAGAAAATACTAGGGGAATAGAAAGGGAAATGTAGAATGTTACAAACGAAAGGAGAATGGAAGAATATGGAGATTAAATTAGAAATCATACAACAAAATTGAAATATAGAAGTATTTGGATAATTAGATTGGATAACAATAATTAAAAAATATTGTTTCTCATATGAAAATGAAAATGGGAGTTATATATAAAATATGAATGAAAAGGTTACTTAGAAAAGAAAATCTCTTCTTGATTCGAATTTGATGTGGATGGCACAAAGCCTTTTCACACAGATTCACAAGATAAGGTTTACAACATTGAAATTTGATATAAAATGAATAAAAATATATAATTAAAAAATTTCTCTATCTATAAAATATAAAGCAATTTTTTTTACTGAATAATACTAAAACACCACAAAGAAAGGAATTAATTTCACCCATTTGTTTATATTCTATTATCAATTGATACAAATATACAAAAAATAAAATTGCAATCAATCTTTTTACTAAAATTGAAAGAAAGTAGAACTATTATATAATTAAAAGAAGTTGAAAATCCAATCTTTGAACAAAGTCAACTTGAAGCTTCATTTATCTAATCTTTATAAAATATTGTGTAATTGTGACTTATGCACATTATAATATTTATTAATTCTAAAAATAATTAATTTAACATGATACAATAACTCCACATAAATTTAGCTTTATTTAAGACTATAACTTAATCATTGATGTTAAATCAATTTGACATTAAATAAAATTGAAGTTTATTAAAATTTATTCTTACATCTATGGGAACTTTTATTATTATTTGATGTTAGCATTAATAATTTTTTGTACGACCTTTTCATATATTTGACTTGTTTTTTTTTATGATATTTTAATAATTATCAATTAACTTTAATTAATTAATATATTTTAATATTATAAATTAAGTCGAAGTTAAGTTGACTAATAAACATTAGATCTTAAATTTATTTTGTATAGAGTTTACCTTCTAGTGTTTTACAGGAAATGGCACACTATGTGCAACTCTTTTTATCACATTGCTTAAACTTGTGGTGTTTTTCAAACGTCCTGTTAATATGTGGATTATGAATATTTGAGACATGATATGTTACTAAGTCTTTGACATTGAGACTGAGATTCTATATGTTTTGAGTTTTTTAAGTATTACTTATACAAAATAAAATGTATGCTTAAATTAGATTATTATTATATGTATTGATATCAATTTATTTGTTCCATTTAGTTGTTCATTATGATGTGTATTGAGTCAATATCACTAGAGCTATTGTTCTTGAGCTTGTATTCGAATATACATACTTTTAAAAGATTGTTATTATTTTATAACCATTTATATGTGATACTTTTAATGTCATTTTCATTTTACTTAGATTGAAATCACTTGTATTCATCAACATATTATGATGGGTCTTGTTTAATATATAATTTGTATAAATGATAACTTCCTAAAAATTTGGGACTCAATTCTTAAATTAAATCATATAATTGAATATCTTATTAAAAATTTAAATTACTCTCTTTAAAATATTATTTTATTTTAATATACAGAAATGTTTTTACTTTTTATTTATACCATCTTTTAATATACATATTAAAATCCATGTTGACATATTCAAAATTGTTATATATTTTGAATTCTTAAATATTCTAAGATATTTATATATGGGAAAAAGATTTTAAATAATTTAAATATCTTAAGTATTCAGTCTTCCTTTTCTTTAAAAGATACTTGTGAATGCATAAATAATATATCAATGAAAGCGACTATATACATTTCACTAATCTACGAAAATAATGGAAATGAGCTAGAGACTTCAGTATGGACAAGATAAGTCTATACTTTTAGATTTCAATCATTTCTCCACTCAAACTTTTTTGAAATGTGCCTTTCCTAAACAAAACTTTAACATATAGAAAATTCAAAGTTAATACGTAAAATACATGTCACCATTTACTACTTACACATTTATCTAAAATAATTGTAGCTTAAATGGCTATATCACTCATACCATAATTCCTAAATAAAGTGATTAAGGTAATAGAACATGAAGTGTTAGATAAAAGGGAATCAAATATTTTGAGCACGATCAATTTATTTAATAGGAAATGAAGTGTTATATAAAAGGTTGTCAAATATTTTAAACACCATCCATTTATTTAATAGTAATAATTTGAAGATTATTAAAATATTTTATTATTAAAAAATATTTTATTATAAATTTATTTTTTTAATTAACTGATGTATTACATAATTAAAATAATTTTAAAAAATTATGAATCATATTAAATATTATATATTTTTAATTTTACAATTTCAATCAATTTTAAACATTTAACTTACAAAAATAAATAATATTTTATGAAATGTATTAATTAATTGAATTCAACATAAATTCAATTTGTTCAGGCGATGAGAAGATCTTAATTCAAATACTCATTCAAGGTGGCTAGGTCCATTTCTCAGTGAATATAAATATATTTTTGTATTAATATGGACATTAACTTTAGAATTTTAAAAAATGTATTAGAAAAAATCAATATAGATTTTTTTAATATTTTATAGCAGTTATGAATATTTCCAAGTTCTTGAAATATTAATTATCTTTATCAACATATTACTTGTAAAAATGACATTTAAATATTCCTTTCTTTTCCATATCTTAATATTTTATCATAAAAATATTTTATTTACTATTATTTTTATATTACACTTTGAAACCATTATTTTTACTCCTTGAGTTAGTTATGAAAACATTTCTCTTTTTTTGATTTGGATTAAAATCTTGATTCATATAAGTCTTTGAAGTAAGAAATCCCATATTGATGAGTTTATCATGTTTCTTTATTATATTTATATTTTTTTAAAGAAAACTTAGGTATTTGAAAATTTTAAGCTTAAAGTTTATTTTAAAATAAAATAATGATAAAAAACATTTGGTACTAATTTTTTAAATAGGATAGTATTATTGTCATATACGGTCACATATCTTCTCAATATTGTAATAGATAAGTTTCACTCTAAATTTTTTGAACTTGGTTAATTAACTAGAGGCTCATACGGTGGGGGTGAAACCTCAAGATTCATTTTATATGAAACAAAATAAAAAATAATTTTTTTTCTCCCATTGGAATGTTGACACAATGAATTGGATGACAGTTTTGTAGATTGTTGGTTTGGGTGTGAGTGATCTACTGTGCTTTCAATTTTGGGTACTTTAGTTCTGAAGACTAGTTTATATGGTTAGCTGATACAATAGGGGACATACAAGGTTGATGATCACCTTCTCAGTTGTCCGTCACTCATAGAAATAACTACTCCTAAATACAACTATTGCATTGTTAATTTTGGTGTCAATTGTAATTTCCCCAAGCAGTGAGCCATGGAAAGACATACTTCATTTATTGAGAGGTTATTGGAAGCCATTTCCATTGAGAATATATAAATTCATCTCATATCAAACTAGGAATTCATATGTAGTTCAATTTTGATGCAACAAGGAGTGAAATTGATGCAGTAAACATTGAAGTAGAGGCAACAAGCACTCAATAGAGGTTCAAATTGAATAAAATCACATTGATGTCCAATGAAAATCAAGAAAATGTAGTGGAATGACACCGGATGCATTCTAGGTGAGTAAATGCATGTTTGAGTGGTAAAAGAAACATGACCTAGAGCCTAGACTTCTTCAGAGTGATTTGCTCTCTATCATGTAAATCCAAAATCTTGTATATTTATTCCTGTCTAGGCTCATTGGTCCCCTGATACTGGCCTACAATCAATATAAATTTTAAAGAAACACTATGTCTTTTTTCATGAATATAATTCTATTTTATTTGTTGTTCTGGGTTTCATGTATATTATTGAGTTAAACACCTCAAAAAATCTGCAACTCTTTCAAGGGTTAAATGACATAATGTTTGGTCTTATCACAAACATATATTACACTTAATAGTTATCTACAAATAGTTAACCTGACGCCTTACCAGTATTTAAAATCAAACAAAATTAGCATGTGAAATAGTAAATATATTAGGATAGGCAAAAGTAAATATATTAGGATTTTGTCATTTGCATGGCTGGGGGATTCCTCCCTAGATTTCAATGACAGTGTATAACCTCTTTTAGTTATTTCTTAGTAGCTGAGATATGAATTTTAGAG